>VZTF01004108.1:2403821-2509937 GCA_013397755.1 Cnemophilus loriae | reverse complement strand
AAAAAAAAAAAAGGAGAGGAAAGCTTGACTCTAAATCCATCTAGAGACAGCTGACAGTCTTCTCACAGTGGTCAAGAGCATTGCCTTCGCTTGAAACAGCAGTTATCTTTAGGTGCAAGGGTCATCCATTTTGTTGAAATGATAGTAGAGATCTTAATTACCGAATTAGAGGAAAAAGTTAAAAAATTAGAGAAAATTAAGATCTTCTTACCCTTTCCTGCCTCAGATCAAGTTGTTTTAATTGTTGGCCAATGCAGAAATAAACTAAACTCCCTGTTCTGACTTTTGACAAATAGTTTGGGTTTACAGTCTGTGTGATCCATTGCTTTTCGGGTGATTTAAGTACAAAAATCTGCCTCATGAATCCTAAGATATAAAACCATCATAGGGGAATTCTCCCTGTCATTGTATTCATTGCCAAGGTCATGGAAGGCAGGAAAAGTTCTGGACAATTATTTATGGTGAAACATAATCTCAGAGGATGCCTTTCGTTTATTAAAAGTGTCACTGTAAATGTTGTAAAACCAGAGTAAGTTGATTTTGTGAAAAGTATCAGGCAAGATTTTTTTAAAAATTCACTTTGCACAAATGTGTCATCTCGATAATGGAAGTTTTTATCGTGAGCATGTTATCTGAGGCTACTCTGGTCAATGCTTCTGAATAAAGCAAAATATCTTCCAGTGTTCTCAGATTATTTATTACATACATGTTCAGACAGCAGGGACACAAGAGAGTATTATTCTTTTCCAGTCCCTTAGCTGTCATGGTAAATCAATTAAGTTGTTATAATTTCACCTGCATGTGGCACCTAAAGAGAATAGCCTGAATTCAGAGCCTGTTTTCAATCTGTGGTTCATACAGACATCACAGGAGGGATGCCTGAAAAAAGGACGGAAGCTATTTTTTCCCTTGTGTAGCTCTATTATATAATACCACTATCCTGGATCTACAGACAAACTGTTGTTTATCACTGAATAAAAGGGAACTGAGGGAGACTTCAAGTGGCAGTTGTAAAATATGAGATGGAAGATGGATTCCCAACATATACCGAAACAGAAGTGTAAAATTAATAAATAATGAAATGGCTTAGCTCAAGTTGCTGTTCAACAGACAACCCAGGACTTTCTCTTCAGAAACACCAGTTATTGAGATTCGTTTTCGAGGATGGTGCAGAACAAGTCCTGTGCTTTCTTCCCCAGCACTCTCGAGCCTATTCTCAGTGAGCAAGAACCTGTGACCTGATGGAGTGGTCTTGCACCACACTTTTTCTAGTTTGCTCACCACTGTGGTCATCCCAAGTATTTCTTATAAACAAAACAAGGTTATATCTTGATCTCACTCTTCCTAAGTGGAAATGCTCATGATGGGAGAGATACCAGCTAAGTGCAGCAGCAGAGCTGATGTTACTCTCAAAAGCCATGATTCATACCTGGCCTGGTATGCCATTATGACAAGGCTGCATGATATTATCTCTTTTAGAGCAAGTTCTGGTGTCATAACGCCATTCATGTGCTTGTTTGCAAGATGTGTTTCCTCCTCATGTGGAGAGTAGACTACACCTGCATTTTGGAATGTCAGTTGTTAATATGTCTGCTGGAGGACTGTCTGGTTTTAGTATGAGATACATCTCCATTGATAACCAGAAATAAGGTCCTAGGCAGTATTATTTTCCAATCTAAGTAGTTAGTGCTGAATTATTTGGATTGCCAGGCCTATGCTTCTCTGAGAAATTTATTTCAGGTCTACCTTGAAGATAAGCTGTGCATAGTACTGAACTGCTATTACGGACTTGAAAAATGAAGGATTCTCTAGGGTAAACCTACTTATTGTCAAACTCTCCAGCACCAATATTTTGGGGACAGACTCTTTTACTCTTTGAACTTCCTTTCAGACAGAGTGTGACTATTTATCTAGGAAATGTTTCTGCCCACCAATTTTCTAGCAGCAAACCCATCAGCGGTAGAACCCTCAAAGCCCTGGCCAGGGTGCATTGCCTTGGATTCTGGCAAGTTTATTTAAAGTGATTTCCCTCCAGCATCATTGGCCTAGTATGAAAAAAACCTGCAGAATTCAAATCTGGGATACAAATGACATGAAATGCCTTCAGGTTTGAAAAGTGTCAGTGGCTAAACTCACTCTGATTTTTTGAAAAACAGACTTTTTAGCCATTTTGCCTGGATTTAAATATAAAGAGTTTGACTATTCCTGGAAGAAAATACCTACAGTTCTGCTTCGTATTAATATTGCTGCATGTGTCAGATGCAGACACTGCTGTTGTATCTCAGCACCTGGAGCTACCGTGTACTTTTTCAGCAGGAACAGCTCCAGCACATGTGCTGTTTCTGTACATAGCAAATGGCACCTGGCATGTGTGAATGACTCACTGTCTCTTGGTTCTGGGACTTATGGCCAAGTTCTGAAATCCATGGCATTCTGCTTGGCTTTTCACTTCTGTCAATGAAAACACAGTTTGGCCTGAACATTTCTGGGTTCACTGTCTACTCGTTATTAGATCTGGTTCTCTGTTCTTTTGTTCATGCTGATCTGTTGAATTGAATGAAATTGTCATACTGTAATACTGTGGATTTGATAATCGGGGCCCTCAAACTACAGAATACCTTCTGCTCTGTTTTTCATCTTTATACTGTTTATACACCATTGGCTTCTTAGCGGTTTCTCTACACTTTCACTGAAGTGGGAGGAGAATCAAATCCTTAGACTGAATACAAACTTCTGCTGGTTCATATGTAACTTTCTACTCTCTGATATTGAAGTAAGTGACAACTCTTCAAGCACTCCTTGCTGTCAGGTTGATTCTGCCTTCAGACTGCTCGATACCTCATTCCCCAAAGGGCCTCACGTGGTTGATGGTATCTTGCACAAACAGCTCAGTCTTCCCACTGCTCTCCAGGGAATGCTGAGAGATCAATAGAAATAGGAGTCTTTCCACATTTTCAGAATGACAAAAATGCTNTTTTTTTTTTTTGAAAAGTCACAGATCTCAAGTCCAGGTACATATGTTGGCTGCATCCCAGCCTTGTTTTAGAGTGTATGTAACCTATTGATCCAGACACCATCCTTCCCAAACATTGATTTCCCAAAAGAAGTGAGAAGGGAATGTGACTGTCATAGGCCAGAATGGAGCATTCCAACCCAGCCAAGTCTCCATCTTGGAAAATTAGAAGATCAGGACTCCAGCACACACTCTGTCACTCTTCTGATGCTTAGTCGACATACAGGCGAGTGTCTTTATTTCCCTGGTACAGAAAGGCAGTGCTTCGGCTGAAAAAATTGTAAGGTTCAATTTGCACTTCATTGGATGCAAGAGTATGGTATCCCCCTTGTCTCTTCTAGAACAGGAAGGAAAACTAGAGTAAGCAGAATTATCTAGTCAGGGAGACCTCATAGTGGCTCCTCAAAGGCAAAGTTTCTGCATATCTTCATTATTCCTCAGACACTCACTTGAGAGCGAGCCCATGAAACCCATAGGATTTTGTGTAGTAAATCTGGGAGTACTGAGCCTGCTGTGACCAGATTGGCATTGCAGGAAGATGCTACATCACTGGCTTCTTGACCATAAACATTAGAATCACGGTGAGACAGCAGCACTGTCTCAGCTTCACTACCAATCAAGGTGTAGCTTGCATATAAATTCATGAACTGCAAGGAGATGCTTTTGTCTATGTCAGTGACTTAGTAGATCTGGCCAAAACCCCGCAATCTATTTCCTTTGGGAAATTCTGACATTTCCTGATTTGCTCTGTTGTGGACTCAGAGTGGAAACAGAGCAGTTTTTACAAAATGAAATTTAGAACCGAAAAAAATCCAAAAAATCCATCACTTAAGAGGGTCAAAATATTTGGCCTAAAGTTAAAGCTGGAAACATTTGCAATGACTTGCACAACATTGTTTTATATTACAATAGCATGCCAATGTACAAAAGGATTTAGAGAATTCAGGAATTATCAAAACAGAACACAGGAGAGGTGACAATAAGAAATTACACTTTTCCATCTTCAGATAGACAAGTGGGCAAGAAAAACATGTCAACAGCATTGCTACAGCAATAGGGAGCATTACAATTTCCACAGTGAGCCACTGGAAACTGATACTTAGGCAAATTTGTACTGCATGTTTACAGCTGGTTCGCTGAACTGTGCACAGGTATGATATTCTGGTGCAGATACCAATCAACACAGCAGAAGACTCAGAGAAGAAGGGTGGATAAAACCACAGTCTAGACAAGCTTCCAGAATCTGTTAGCTGATGGTATAAATGTGAGGGCCAACTTAAAAAATAGAACGTCAATGAATGGCCAGGTTATGAATGTCACACACTGTATCACTTTGGCTCTCTCACATACATACGCATAAAGCTGTCAGACCAAAAACCACATTAAACACATTATTTTTAGTCAAAGATATGGTCTGTCATTGTGGAATGCTACAGTCTATAGAAGTACAGTGGGGTTGTGAGCACAAACTGTTCTGTTCTCTTCTGGGAAAGAGTAAGATACAGCCCAGAAAGATGATTGGGTGTTGCCATCTTTCTGATCCTCTGTAAGTGCTAAGATCGCTTGGCAAAGGAGTCATGCAAGGTGAAGCTGAGAGTGCATTTCAGGCTATTACTTCGGGATGATGAAGAAATCTCACTACAGCTTGTATGGGAAATATTTGAGAAAGTGATACTAAATACTTCAGAGGAAGTTATTGGAAGTCATAAACAAAGATAAGCTGGAAAAGCAACAAAATATAATGTTACAAGAAAAGCATAAACAGGCCAAGTCTGCTAGCAAGAGAAGAGCATGATCAAAGTAGTGAAGAGATCACAAAGACAGAACAACCAAAGATTTGGGAGAAAGAAGCTCAGCAACTTGAAAATACCTCAGACTATCTAGACAAGCATTCTGCATGGTGGTTGAATTAAACGGGTAAAGAAACTGAGCCAATACTTATGCTAGGATGGCTCACAGCAACCTGACAAGTCATGAAGAGGTGCTGCAGGTAGAGGGATTGTTTTGAAAACATGTATTCCCTGTAGCTGATGACACATGCATTCTGGGCATGTAGCAGAGAGAAGACAGCTTGCAAGGCAAGATGGTATTGCTCTCAGCGCAGCAAAGTATCTCAGTACTGAATCTTCCTTCATCCACAGAAAAAATAGAGCCAAGACAGAGGCAAATAAAAGTGTAAAAGCTGCCGGAACACATGACATTACCACTAAGGCGGCAGAAGCATCTGGAACAAGCACCTGGAATTCGAAGTATTTAGAAGGCATTCAGAGGAAAGAATGTTTTCCCAATCTAAATAATTATATAAATAAAATGTATCTACAGTGTTAGAAAAATTATTTTTAAAGTACTTGTGAGCAGATTATGGCCACTTTTAAAAGAAAAAGGAGACGAGAAACAGTGCAGTATGGCCTGGCTAAAACTGTATTGATTGAATATTGGTGTTTTAACAGAGGCCTGGAAAAAAGGTAAGAATAGGGGTTAAAGCCTTATTTAAAAAAAAAAATCCAATTCTTTTTTGCATACAATTTATGATGACATTAGGTACAGCTCAAAAGGAAGCACTATGAAAAGTGATTAAATGACTAATTGGGGCCCTAGATAAGGTAGCAACAATGCTAAAAGGTGTGTATAATGACTTCTGCAGTCGCATAAGAACTGATGGGCAAATGAACAATAGATTCATTCCAAAGGCTAATAGAACAGAAAGGTCCATAGAGCTACTGTTCCTCTTCATCACTCTCTTTGTCTAGCAAAGATGAAGTCCAGTGTGCAACACTGGATGACCAGTGTTTCTCGAACATTCTGCTGGAATTCCTCTATTCCATTTTACGAGGACTGCACACCTCAATCCTTCCGCTGCCCTGCATCTGCAGGCAGGTCTGTGATACGACCAAAATGGAGACATCACTGTGGACCTGATTCCTAGGATCTCCAGCTGCATGGCTGTTCATAAAAGTAGTCCCTGCTCTTTTCCCTGATGTTCATGTGTGCGTTTGTCACAGGTTATGCAAGATATGTGATGCAAAAAAACTTACACTGCTGCCTGGTGGCAAGGACAATCCAGTCGCTTCAGTCTCAAAAGAGTTTGAGTGAAGAGGTTAGAGAGTAACAAACTTAGGACACTCAGCCTCTATTCTGCTCCCACATTGTGTCTGAAGGGCCTATGATAAGTGCATAGCAGGCAAAGACCTGCTAGATTAAAACTGTTCTGACAGGCTGGATCCAGTCCACAAACTTTCTGTTGTTTGAGGTCCTGAGGTAGAGAGTTAAGCTTCCTAGCTTGTGTAGATGGTGTCATATAATTGGCAGACATACTTGAATTGATAAGAGGTTCTTGGCTTTCTTAGAAAATTGCTATAGTTGCCTTGGATTCCCAATGAATGTTTTAAAGATGAAATGGTTGTATCTAGAGAAAGGAAAATGCATGAAGTGTTGAAATGAAGTAGGCGTAATCTAATAAACCAGTGTCTTCTACACGCACCCAAAGACCTTCGTGAGTGTTGATTACCTAGGATGAGGTTCACAGAGCATGTGCTTCAGCCACCAAAGCTGCACAGAGATTGACAGAACTCCACATGGGATAAAAACAGGGTATTTGGAGTGAGCTGCGCTACCTAGAGCCAAAGTCAGAATTTGGGAGAAAATGGACATCTGTCATCTCATAAAGCAGCCATTTGTCAACTGACCATGAAGAACCTCTTCCCCAAAGACCCTTTATCCAAAAATGAGCAAAAAGCTGTTCTTTCAGAATCAGACTGCTCCATTCCATCTCCTCGCACAGAATCCATGGATTTTCCAGAGATCTGGGAAGCCAGTTCCAGCACTGTGTAGTCAGGAAGCCTGCAGAAGTGCTATGCACCTGCTTCTCAAGCAGTGAGAAGAAGTCTGAGAAATACAGGAATACTGGAGATATTAAATCCCTGAGATCTAGATTCAGGAAAATTTACTGAACCAGTGCCTTTTACTGGTACTGGCAATGTTTTATCTGTGTAATTGTTTGGATTGGAGACACATTCCTTCCTCATGAATATTTTTAAAATGCAATGCATTCCAGATGCTTGTTCATAGCATCCCTGTCATGTGGGTGGTCCTGTTACAGAATCTTATAGCAGGTTGTTTGGTAAAACTTTCTGTACACCAGCTGGATCCATTATTCTTCTATGCAGTTGTCTGGGTGATCTGATCAGGAAGTTAATTTGTAAACTGTGGATAGATAGAGGGAGGTCTTCCCTTTGCAGGGCTGTATTCCCAGTGGCTGTGGACTAATGTTGAATCCTGATATTCTATGACAGCTCTGTTGTCCACTAAGTGAAAAGTCCAACAGGACTTTTAATATAGGCCTAATTTGCCCTAAATTCAAAGGAAAACACTAAAATTCCTTGCACTAAAATCAAATTTTGTATAAGACCCAGCACTTCACCTTGATATGACACACATTCTACTTGAAATGCCATTTGGCAAATGCGGGAGCTTTACCATCTTTCCATGATGTAAAGGATCATTGAAATAAGAGGCCTATGAAGGCAGCTGTTAAGTTGCACTGAGAGTCAGGCACTTCAAATGGTAAATATTACAACAATGGCAATGGTAAGAACTGAGGCTGTTTTCAAAATTGTCCTTTTTGGGCAAGAGAAAATAATTTTAATTTATTATTAAAAAGCAACCATGATTAAAAGCAACCATTTGTGGAAATAAGATGTACAAAGATCTTTAGAGCACCAGCATCACTTCCAGAGTACTGAAGCAAGAGAAAAATACTCTGGGGATAAAAAAATAAGATAAATGGTTTTATTAAACAGTCTGTCTATTACATAGTCTGATTTAATTTATATAAATCTGATCTAAAAAATAACAATAGGAATAATTCTAGAAAGATTGAATGGCCAAAATGAGACATTGCCTTGTAAGAGCACTTAGCTTGGTTTTGGCTTTATGTATTTATATTTGCTCTCAACAAATTAGTTTGTTTAAAAACACATGAATGAGATGGGAAGGACCTAAAAAACAATCATGATATCACACATCACATATTTAAATCACCATGATCAGATCATCAGAGAAACATTTTTATTTTAAGCACAAGGGTTGTCTCCTAGAGCTCGGATATTCTCTGAGTGCTGATTGGGAGAGGATACTCACCAGCAGAACTGCTGAAACATTCATTTCTTCAATTTTAGGAGCTAAGAAGCTAGGAATTTAGTCTGACTTACTCATTTAAGCTCCTTTCAGCATCTTCAAAGTTCAACCTGACCCACCCTAGTATAAGAGTTTGACATAGGTTGCTACCTATTGCCTTCTACCAACCATAAGTGGGGTCATGAAAAGTCAGCATTGGCTGAACTGAAAACATCATCTCTGGTCACTCAGAAGTACTCTGGAATTTCTTCTTGCACTTTCTGATAAATCTGTCCTAAGTATCATTTGCCTTTTTGAGATTATTCATTTCCCTCACTAATGTTTACATCGTCAGCATCAATTTCAAGGGGGCTGAAGTCAATTTTTATTATAAATACTTCCAAGACAAAGTTTTTTGTTGCCTCATTCTGAGAAGTGCTCCTTTCTCCATTTATCTCACTACTTTGCCATGTTAACATATGAAA
Source organism: Cnemophilus loriae (assembly GCA_013397755.1). NCBI lineage: Eukaryota > Metazoa > Chordata > Aves > Passeriformes > Corvidae > Cnemophilus > Cnemophilus loriae. Next base: position 2,501,324 of record VZTF01004108.1, on the reverse strand, counting down.
GCCTCAGCTATCTCTAACTAATTATAAAGTCCGTGTTTTTCCTATCAATCCGGATGAAAAATGTTGTGTGAGAAGTCACAGAACAAAGTCAGTTCCAAATATCAGATACCAAAGTGCTCTCAGTTCATGAATTTGTAAAGTGAAAACTACTGGATTGCTACAACTTGCAGTATATCTGCAGCTGTTCTGCAAGTTTGCAAGGCTGAATATGCTGAGTAGATAATATTTACAGAATTATCCACTTTGTCTATTTTTGTAATTTTTCCACTTCACTTATGGACTCAATTCTGCAGAAGTCTCATCCTTACTCTCTAGACAGAACTGCTGCGTGACACAACACAATGATAGACACCATGAGAAAACCTTAAAAAGCTATTCGTATATTCATATGATATTCACCACTCTCATAAAGGATGATATTCTCTATATGCTAAAGACAGAAAAAAAAATGAGTATATGAATCTAGATGTCATTTCAGGTTTTAAATATCTTACAGGTAAAGAATATTTACTGTTACAGGATTGCTTTTAGTCAATACCTGTTAATAAAGAAAGTTAATTGGATGTTTCCTTCAGAGTCTGGGTATTTGTTCTAAGAAAGTTATCGAGTGTTTCCATATCAGGCTTAGAAGTTCCCTTGTTCAGAGCCCTTTGTTCAGCAAGAGGTTGAATGCAGGAGTTTGATTCCCTGGCCAAATCACTATTTTGTCTGAAAGAAAAGTATATATTTTTAGGTCTAGCACGCAGCAGGACAAACTCATTTAAGTTCCAAAGGAGAGCATGGAGACTGATAATAGAACAGGGAAAATATATGACTGCATGAATTAAGTGTATTTGTTCCTTAGTTTTTTACTGCAGGTCACAGCTGAATAGCTTCTACAAGCCCTTTAATTGTTTTCTTTTCAGTAGATGTGTTTAAGACTTTGCAGACAATACGTGAACACAAGTGGGAATGGGTTGTTAGGTGCTTCTTTAAGTCTTGGGTTCTCAAAAAATTTACTTCATTTAAGTTCAGGATGTCAGACAATGTATTACTCCTGTTGCTAACTCTACCCCTCCCACCTATTCTGCAGAATCTTATTAATGTTTTTCTTCAAGAAAAAGAAGGTGCAGTTTGATACCATGGTGACAGTTGCCTCCTGCTAGTTCCTTTAGAATCCTTTAGTGCAGTTACATGGCACACTTATTAACCTAAGGCAAGCACTGGAGGTAATGCTGGGAGCGAAAGAATAAATCAGAAACTATGAACAGGGAAAAGGTTGTGTTTGACACTCCAGTCATATTGTCGAGGGAAACTTGACAGTCATTTCCGGATATAAGGAATAAAGGCCTGTAGGCGGCATATATATGTGAGCTTGGAAGGAAACATCCATAATTACTATAGTATTAATGCAATAAGAGTGGGCCCCTGTCATAATTTGACTGCCCACTTGTCTCCTGCCTCCTCTGAACTCTACTTTAGTGATAGCAGCAGGGACTTAGAATAGCTGTTTACAATGCTCCTAAATAAAGTGGAAATGCTTATTCATCATTTTTTGCTCCCAGTTTCACACTATTGCACCTCTACCAAAATCACAGGAGTGCTGAGTATTCGATTTTTCCAATGGCACCAACTTCCAATGTTTGCAGATACATTGGAATATACAGGCTTTTCATAGAATATCTGCAGAAAGAAGTAATAGAAATAGAAACTATAACAGTAGCGACGACAGATCCCTGAGACTGGATGAGAATTTTGACATGGCTTTACATTTCCTCAGTATTTTTGTAATCCTCACACTGATAATAAGATTAACCATAGACAATTAATAGAAAAGGCCACTGCGTAACAGAAAATTATTTCTGGCTGAATTGCCTTCCTTTTTCATGTAGTGGAAATTTAATGCTTTTATCATGTAATGATAATTTCAAAATACAGGTTAAGGATGGAAAACAACAGAAATAAAGAAATTCAGAACCTTTGAAAAAAAATGATCTTTTATATTATGACGATCTTACTTTTGATCTGGGCATAATTGATTTATAACTCCACTGTCCTTAACAGTATTCATTATTCTACTCTTGGCTGATGAGTAAAGGTCATGCTACACTTACTCTCAGCCATTACTATAAATGTCATACTGACATGTTGCAAGCTATGGCGCTGAAGCTGGGGCTGTGACAGCTGCCATTAATCCTCAAACCTTTAACTAGGTCTTTTTTGTTTTAATGTTCATGATCAATTGCATCATGGGACATTTTCCCCTGCTATCCAAATGTGTTTTGCTGGCGCTTACCAACAATGACAAGAAATTTAGCGTTTCTTTCTGCTTGGTGGCTGACAGTGAATAGACTGTGATTTCACTGCCTTTTTCCCATTATTTTGTTTGATGAATATTAGTGCAGATGTCTTTGACTCTGAGGCTGGCATGCAAACAGTCTTCCGGGGATATTTTTCATATCTGAGAATAAACTGATTTTAAAAGTCCCATACCATTGTTTCCATTCTTCTGTTTTGCAAATATGGAAGTATATGAGCAGTATATATGTATGTGCCTGAGTTTAAAATTCTACTCCCAGGACCACACTGGACTCAACATTTTCGGTCTGATTTCTTGTGAACATTTATGCCAGCAAAAGGTCATGAGACTAGCATAAATACATTGAGTTTAAATTTAAAAATAGAAGAATGTTTACTTTGCTTTTTTGCAACAATGATCTGTCATTTTTTGATAGTCCTTGAGGTATTACAGAATTATTATTAATCCTAAGTCTTTAGCTATCCTAATCAACATGTAGGCTGTGGCAATTGCACCAGAAGTTGAATTTTGGTATGAATTACATGCCATCTTCAGTCATAATAAGCATATTCTACCATACACCTAAACTTGTGTTCACGTTCCTCCACTTCATTCTGCAGGCTGGCCCTTCAAGCAAGATCAAATCAAATGATACTGAGAAGTCCAGTGCTGCATGTTCTATCAAGAGTATTCTGTAGAACAATTGCAAACATTGTTTTGCTGTTTAGTATTTTGACTTTCTGAATTTTATACAAGAAGCTTCACTGGAAAATATTCAGTTATTTACTAATCTTAATGGATAACCCCAAGAAGTAGTGGCTTTTGGAATAAGGCCAAATTCCCCTAACTTTATGACCAGTAGTGGGAATACTCAGCAGAAGTAAAGCTGGCAGAAATTTTCTTTTGGAAATGTTCAATAGATGCTTTATTAATGGATTTCTACTGTACAGAATAAGGACAAGTCTGTTGAGAAGAGACAAGCTCCTCATATATTATGGGCAGAAAGAAGGTCATCTCTTTATTACTTAATAGAGAGTTTAATGTACTTACACTGTTTCCCACGTCTTTTTTTAACTTTATCTATTTTGTATCTTCCAGGACTGTAAAGTTCTTATTCATTGTACTGACTTTACCTGAACCAGCACCAATTGCCTATCCAGCTGTTAGTTCTGTCCTCTCCTGAATGGGACAGGGGGAGGAAGTAAGATGGAAAAGCTCAGGGGTTAGGATAAAGACAGGGAGATCAATTCCTCCTGTTTTAAGGCACTTGGAATCTCAGCACAAAAAAGAGTTAAAATGTGTAAAAGTCTGAACTAAGTGAAAAGAGGATCTTGGTTTGCTGTGAGGATTGCATGTTTTCTCTACTTGACTTTGGCTTTCTTAATCGTGATTTTCACATATATTTCATGTTATTTCACACCTAGCAGAATATTGTATTTTATGTCTGTTTTCTTTATGCATAATGCTGCTTTGTCTTACTATAGCAAAAAGGACAGCAAATTAAACATTAAAATGGACAAACTTGGGCAAGTTAACACACCATTAAGACGAGTAAGACAGTTCTGCTTCCCTTTGGTACCATGGAAGCGTCTCTGCTGTGAACTCACTCGTAGGGTGGAAACCTGATTTATGCAACTTGCTGTAGAAGGAAAGCTGTATAAGATAAGAACTATCTTAATAGAAAAGGAAATGAAAACCTATGAAATGGTAGTGTGGTGTAGTCAACTTTATGGTACACAGGTGTCATAAATTTGTGGAGTCAGGACATTTTCCACAGTTGCAAATTCCTGTTGCCAGTGATAATGTGATTTAAGCTATATTTATTGTATGATATTATTCTCTAAGTACAGTGCCAGTAAGTTATATTTTATGTACAATATCTCTTTGTCACAGCATTTATGTTTGCAACTCTTTCCTACGTAGAGCACAAAAGAATGGGAGAATACTTCAGTAGATTACTAAATTGCTGAATCTAATGGAGGCTGCAACCACTAACAATACAGTATTTATTTTGCTCTTGTGTTGTTGGATATCTCTCACTAAAATGGTGCTTTAAAACGCAGGTGACCTCTAATTCTACCGTGAAGAATTAATGGTTCACTTGGTCTCTGTACTCTGTGGAATTGGCTGATCAGGAAAGCACATGCGTGAGTGCTAATGATGCACTATGTCCATTCTGAGTGTCTCACTTCACTGCTGTTCCCAGCCTGTCCTTCTGCTGTGCAGATCTGCAGAATTTTGCTCCCTGGGAACTCATCTCTGAAGCTATAGAAAATTTTGAAGAGTCCTTCAGAGCCTTGTGGAACTCTGAGAGGAAAGATTATTTCCTGCTGAGTTGCTAGGAAAATTTTCATCACCATTGCCAAATTCTTTTCTTAAAACAGAGGCCAGGGAAAAATGCTCAGCTTTTACTCTGTGCATGGTGAGAAACAAAAACTGGTGTCTGCTGGAGTTTCTGTACTGTCAGCTGGAACACCAAACTAATGTAGGCCATTCTGGAAGCATTCACTCAGACCCATGTGAGCTCAGCTCAGAAATAGCCCAATCAGTACGGGGATGGTGACATCTGTGGCTTTTTGGCCTGGTTCAAAGCACTGACTGGTCAGACAGGCATGTTTTCAAGTCATAAGTTAAATGAAGGATGTTTTCCCTGGGAATAGGAAGGAGACATTTTTGTTCTAAGACCAGACCTCCAAGATGAAAGCACTAATCAGTGGCAGGTTCCCAACAGACATTGGCTGGTCCCAGTGAAGGTGCTCAGCTGGAGACTACTTCAGCATTAGGTAATGATGACCTGCTGATGTGCAAGTATGTGTGGAAATTATATTGTGCTGAAGAAACATTCAAAATATTTTCATGTGTTTCTCAAGAGCTATTGATGGAATTCGTGTACCTGCTCTCTCATCCCTTGTTTTTCCCATACAAGCATAGAAATGTGCCATAGGAAGGGTGTATTAACTAAGAATTAATACAATTTCTTGTTCTCATGGGGCAGCTGTGGCAGATGCTGTGCATATGTACAGCAAGTGGTAATTCTTCCTCTGAAGAGCTCTCAGTGTAAATAACAACAGTGATGATGATGTAATCATCATAGTGAATCATCATAGGAAGTTGTTGACTTGTACATAGGGCGCCCAGGAGAAGTGCATGTTTTCAGTGTTTGTTTCCTTTGGGAAAAGTAGTCTTGGATTCATGTCTGCCAAAACAGTCATTCATAATGTCTTCACAGCACTACTGTTCCAAGTGGCCCTGCATATTTATCTCTTTTTTTTTTTTTCTGAAGGCGTTCTTAGATGACATTGAAAGACAACTTCAGCGGTATAAGAAATAAATACCTGGCAGAATGAACAGTTAGATGACTGTAAACTAGGAGGGGTTGTCTGACTGCAGTTCAAACTTAATGATTAATTTGCAGCCCCAATATAATGCATTTTTAATCATACACTTGAAAGCAATGATGAAATCTGCAGGAGCAGCAATAAGGAAGCAGCACAGCAATACAGACATGTGCTGATAACATAGCATGCAGGCAGTTTCTTCCTTGGTTGATAGCTACAACACGTACCAGCAGTGAAAATACTATATATGTTTTCAGAGTGCTTCTTTCTCGGGGAGCCAGGAAATGTTCAGCCTGTAGGAGATACGTTGCATTACTACTGACTTTCTCATGCAAGGTTTGGTGCAGATGAAAGTGTATGACCTTCAAGTCAACTTGTTTTCTCCTTTGTTTCGTGAGCAATGCCCAAGGTGCTGCCTGTCTTAAAGTGGAATTGCTGTCTGTGAAATAATTATTGATGTTATACTGGTGGGAGAAGAGATGGGCAATGTGTGTTCTGTAGCCACTTCATTTCAAGAACTCCAGTTCATATATAAATAATACAAACTGAATTTATCTATAATTGCACATACATTTTCCCAGCAGCAGTGCTCGTATAAACAACTCCTGGTATCTCTGTCACTGGAATCTTTTCCATCCCCTGGCTAATCCCTCATTTATGCTGGAACAACTGCATATGGGGTCTGTGCTAAAAAACAGATGAAGAAACTCGTGCAACTAAAAAAGTCTTTTTGTTTTTTCTGAGTTTTTTTAAAATTTATTTTTAGCCAATATTGTTTTCAAACGTGGCACTTGGCTCTTAGCAGCATGGAATCTGAGTATTTTCTGTTTCTCCTGAAGTGGGAGGTAGGACTGTAACGTCCTCACCATCACTACTGTGCATATAGAGAGTGTGAGTGTCAGAATGTGAAGGGGTGATATTAAAAATGCTAAGCTCATGCACTCTTAAAACAAGGATAATTATGGACTGCTCATAGTCATTACTTAAGTTAGAAGTCCCTTTTATTTGAAAGTGGTGGTTTTTATAATGGTAGTAGGTTATTCTCTATTAATTTTTACCTAATTTATAAGGCAAGTGGTGTTATTGAATGTAGGACTGTGGATTATCAATGAAGTAATAATTATTACCAGTGCCATGGTGGTATAAAATGTTCCCATGTGTTTTGTTTTGATTTTCTACCATGCTGTGGTGATATTTTTTTTTTTTTACCTTAAAAGTGCTGGAAATGGGAAAACTCATAGAAGTTCTTGGGAAATTTGTTCCCCTTTCCATAGGAAATATTAACATGCTTACTCAACTGTCTCAGAATTACAGTGCAGTTTAGGGAATTAATTATTACACTGGCAGCACACAGATTCTCTTTAGAACTTCCTGCCATGGTCCTGAAGTGTTGTGCAAGTGCAGTCAGCGATGCATTTCTGCTTGTTCTTCAAGCCCTTAGTCATAGCCCAAATAACTTGATTTGACCTTGCTCAGCTGAATCTGGTTTTGTTTGTCTCCGCAGTGGATCACCACTCTTCCCATTCCAGATAGTGAAGGAAAAGGGGATGAATTAATGCTCCTGCTATGAAAACAGAGAGCCATGCTGCTTGCATGGGCCGTGAGTCACGGTTTCCTTGATGGTCACTGGGGGAAGGGATTCATAATGAACTGGCAGCACTGCCCGTCCTACCATCTCTAGTTGTGACTAAGAACATGACATTGCTCATCCAGAGACAAAGGTGACAACTCCATGGAGTGGGGAGTGTTTGCACGCATTATTGTGTGCAATGGTACATACACTGATGGGCAGGATGGCAGTGGAGCTTTGTATGAGATATTTTTCTATGAGTAGATAAAGCCAGTGAGCTGTGAAGACAGAAAACCTTTCGGTCGTAGCATTTTGATGAATAACTAATGCTAGTACTTCCAGGGATGATATTCTGTATGGTTTGGAGAGATGATTTGTGAATGTGTTTTTGTAAGCACAGTAACACACCTTGCAGCCTAAGGCATGCTCTCACTTTGTGATGGATCTAAGTCATATAGAATTCTTGTCAGTTATATACCAGGTTCAGAATTTTGTGGGAAGGAGACCCAGCATGCCTGTGCAGGGAACAAAGGTCAGACAGATGGGAAGTGAATGCTGCAGAACCATGGTGAGTCATTTTAAGTCACATATTTAATTGATTCATATAAGAATATCATAAACACTCCTATGACTTCCATCACAATGATTATGCATACTGCAAGAGTTGCTTAATGAGGCTTACCTAAGTCTCTGCCAGCCCTACCATTCTGGAACAAAAGAAATAATGGAGCGTTGTAATAACTGAGCCTAAAGATGTCTGTTCAGTAAACACAGAAAATTTCTCTGAACAGAGATAATTTCTTTCCACTGGAAGGGCAATGTAGGTCTGCATGTGTGCCTGCTTGCACATATGTGCAAAGGCTTTAAGGGGAGTGCATGTGTTAACCAGAGAACAAAAAGTGCTTGTGCTTGTAATGTGCAAGTAATTAAAGTTGCTGAAGCATTATTGGTGTTATACACTGAAGAAACGCTTATTCGACAAAAGGAAAAATATAAAGGTTCTGGTGGAAACAAGGGTACTTTGATACATACATCATGTCTCACAACAATAATGAAAACGGGGCCAAAAGAAGAGATCTGGGCCAGGAAACTGCACAAAACTTTGTTAACTGATGTGCGTCAGAACAAAATAATGGAACAGAGGCCAGTTCTGACTACACTTATTCCTCAATAATTCCATCATACCTAAAAGCATATCACAGATGTGACCAAGCAAAAATTTTGGATGTAAGGAAGGTGACAGAAAAATACTTTGTGAACTTGGAACCAATGGAATTGACGGTGATGAAGATTATTGAACGAGGCTTTGAAGAATTCCGTGTTATCTTGCAAACTGCAGAGAAAGCAGTGCAGGTTGTGGAGGAGTCCATTACTGCTGTAGCTGGTGCTGCTGCAGGGCGGCAGTGGGAGAACAGCTGGGCCAGGAGGGAATTATTTATCCACTGCCCAGCTAGCTAACCAACTCTGTGTTTAGTGAGTGTGGAGCAAAGCTATCCCTTCAGGCTGCTGACTTCCTCCAACCTGGGCTGCAGCAGCAGAAGGCTGCTAAGGAGGGATGCGCCAGCCACAGGAATAATCTGTTTTCAACGCGATGAGATGGTCAGCATGCTTCCAAGGAATCCAGCTGGGGCTTGTGCAGACAAAGCAACAGCAACAGAACTGTGAAGGAGGGCAATATATATTCTTGCTGGAGTCAGTCCCAGATATTCTAATTCCCAGTCCCACTTTTATTCTCAGGGGAGCCCGAAGAGAGTAAGAGAGAAAGGCTCTTGGTCCTCCTCCTCATTTACATAGCAGATCAACAGAAGCCATCATTTGTTGATTTTTAGTGAGTTAACCATGCTGATTTTCAGCCTGTTTTTGCTACAATCAGAAATCAACAGATAACCTCCACCTCAGCTAATTTAGTGCTCATGGCTTCTTTGAGCTTTCCCTTTCAGTATCCTCACAGGAAAATGAAACGTGGAGGTGTGGCCAACTTACCATTAGAGCCACTGTCAGCTGCCAACTGGCAAAATCAGAAAACAATCCCTTTTTGCTGATTATTCAGAAAGCTTTGATGGTCTACATGAGTCTGGCACTGTTGAGCATGGCGGGAGTCACTGTACTCAAAAGCATCAACTGACTGCTCCCTAGGGATGTACAATGTGAGTAATAGTGGGTTAATTTCTCCGGAAATTTCTGAAAGGGATGACTATGTATCAATAAATTATTCCAGATGACTAAAATGAAGTGCTGGAAAAGCCTCAAGGGACTCATGCAATATTGTCAAGGAGACTCTTCTGTTCTTAAAGGTGGCTTGCAATACATGTATGTGCATATATATATAAAGCTTTTGCCATTTAGTGATACTTTATGAAAGAAGAAGACCTGAAAGTTACTTGATTTGGCTTAGCCTTTCCCTAGTAGGCAATAGTTTCTTTATTTTAAGAACATCTACTACTTTCTCTGTTTCTCTTTGCTTTACAGTGAAGTATAGGTCATGAAGTTCATACTTTCTTAGGCTTTAATTGAAACTGAGATTAGTGCACTGGAGCTTGAGTCTTTTCTTTATGCCTTTGAGCTCTCTATGCAGCTGTTGCTCAGATGTTTGTGTTGCACAGGTGTTAACCAAAACAAAGGATTAGATTACACAGCTTTTGCAGTGGTTTAATTAAATTGATGCAACCTCAATTCAGTTTTGTTAGATTAGCACAAAACCACATGCATATACAAGCCCAAAGCATTTTAGAGAACTCAGAGAGAACTTCCTTGCTTTCACATTTAGCTCGTGTTTTATTTCATTGGTTCTTCTGATGGGATGAGGCTACAGGTTCAAAACTGTCATAAAGGCTTCTGGGAGTCAGAGTGTAAACAAGATCTGAATAAAGAAAACAAGCTGCAAACCACTCATCAGTTTTATCACTGCCCTTTTCACTTTTTGAACAAAATATTGACCCTGTGGGAGAATGCTGTGCTGAAAGCCCAAGAAAGCCTCGTTAAGCATAAGACGCTGGGTCTGCTCTGGGACCTGGAAATCAATCTGCTCTGCAGTGATGCTTCCCACCAGCCCTGAAGAACAACAGCTACCCTCAAACAGAAGAAGGCACCTGGCAGCAGGCAGCAGAAGCTGATGCAGGAAAGCCAGGGCAGGAAATAGCACTGAGACTGTGTTTCAAATTGGCACATCCCACCAACATGGGTTCAATTCATCCCCACTCTTGTTCCATTCCAGGACTGAAAAGAACAGACAATGAAAGTCGTGGTTCTGTGACTTATCTTTGGATAAGACAGTGGTTGCACTTCTTCAGCATGGGAAGCAGAAGTGGTGTGTCTTAAAATCGTAAGGGCTATCACGGAAAGAGATGACCTCGCACATTTGTTCTAGGGATACCATCCATCTGCATTGCTCCATCCTCTTTTTCTTTGTGTCAATTTTTCTATTTTATTGTCCAAATGGGAAAAGATAAATATGGCAATTCGGCCAAGATTTCCAGGCCTCTGGCCTGGTTAGTAGAACATGGATAAATAGCCATATGCAGGCCTTCCCTTTTATTGCACAGATGGTATGTGCTTGCACAATAATTCAGTTGCATCTCAGATATCTCTCAGTGTGTCAGACTCACTGTGGTGTGTCACATTGTGCACGCTCACACACTTCTGACCGTGAAATACTAGAGAGAAATACAGCAACCTTAATTACTTTAGACATGTGAGGATTTTGCATAAGCGAAGCACATGTTTTCGTAGTGAGGCAGAGGCCCAAATGTCTCTCCATAAACAGAAGTAATTTTGTGCGCTCTGCAGTGCATCCAAAAGCCACTATAAGCAGTATGGCAGTCCATACTCCTTCTGTCACATTCCTGGTGTTAGTGGTGACTGGTGATAATAAAGGAATTAAAAATAGGAACAGTGCAAAGACTGTTACATAAAGGAAGTAACTTCTCTGAGCAGGATGTGTTAATGTGCCTGCTGTAAGATTTTAGTATGCACTTAGCACTCCTTTCTGAGGTTCACGGCTTGGAAATATTGTTTGGTTTTTCACAGACAAAATCTTTTGCTGACAGCTCTGTTCCATAAGACTGTAGAATAATTCAAGTTGGAAGTAGCCTCATGTCTCTAGTCCTACCTTCTCTTCAGGCAGGCTACTTGTAAGTTAAGACCAAGGTTACTCTGAAATTTATCCAGTTAAGTCTTGAAAAACTCCAAGAATGGGGACTGCTCTGTCTCTCTGTTTTTTTGTCTGACACAGGGAAATGTTTTTCCTTATATCCATCCTGAACATATCTTGTCTCAGTTTATGCTCATTGTCTGTCATCCTCCCACCATGCGCTGCAGTGAAGATCCTGGAGCCACCTCCTTGTACATACTGGCAGGCTGCTAGTTAGATGTTTCAAAAGCTGTTTCTTCTCCAGGCTGAACAATTACCATTTTCTCTAGTGTCTCGCTCCCAGACAAGTGCTCAAAAGCCTCAAACATCTTGGTAGCCCTTTACTGAATGTGCTCCAATGTGATAGTGGATTTCTTGCATTGGGGAATCCAAATTTGTACAGAGTATTTTAGATGTTGTCTAACAAGTACTGAGTAAAGGGAGATTATCACTTTCCTGGCTGTGCTTCTGCTGAAACAGCCCAGGATGCTGTTGACTTTCCCTGCTGCCAGGCAGATTGCTGGCTCATCCTGACTGCCCCCCATGATTCCCAGGTCCTTCTTAACTAGCTGCTCTGCAGCTAGCCAGTACCCAGCCTGTATCATTGCCAGGGTTATTCCTTCTCAGGTGCAGGACTTTCCTTTTCCCTTTGATAGATTTCATAGGGTTATGGTTGACCTGTTCCTCCAGCCTATCTAGGTCAGTCTGGTTGGCAGACCTGCCCTGAAGTGCATCAACTGGTTCCCCCTGTTCAGTGTCATCTGCAAACTTGATGAGAGTTTACTCCATCACCCCTCCGGGTTACAATAAAGGTGTTGAAAGATACTAAGAATGATGTTAGATTATTAAAATGTTGTATATGTTTTCATACATAAGAAAGCCTCTTGAAGGAGAGCTTACTGCCAGTTAGACCCATCCACTTCCTGTAACCTCAGGACATTATTTTTGGTGAACAGACACACAAGACACATGGCAGGCACAGTCCAAGCCCTAGCAGGCAGTTGTGCCATCTGCACAAAAGGTGCACAGCTGCAGCTCTGTGCTCAGCCTCAGTGCTGCCATGATCATCTAAACGGATGAAGTGGTTCATGTCCTATGGATTAGAGTCCCTGCAAACCAGTCCTTCCTGCAAGTCAGCCATATCACAGGTGGGGAGTGTCATCAATGAACATAACCATAAATTGATATACGTATGCATAGTGTAGAGGGTACATAGTTCTCTGCCTAAGGGAATGGGACATAACCTCAGGAAAGACAGTTCTTGGGTCCATACACTCATGAATAAGTCAATTATGTTCTTTTACAATGTAATTTCTTGCCTCTAAACTAAAGAAAGTAACATTGCTGTACTACATACATAAGCATCTTTTAAGGGTAACTAATTTTTTAGAAATATTGGTGATTGGATTTGGGTAGCAGTAGTTTCTTCAGACTCTGGGTGAGAGCAGAAGCCTGTGCATTATACCCCATACATAAATATACTGTGGATTATACATGGTTCTCAGAGGGAGGTTTCACATGGGAAGAAGGAAAATCGAGGAAAGAGGAACACGAGCGTTAGAAGCCTTAACAGCATTTACTTGAAAGATTGTAAAGTACTGCAATACAAATGAATGATCAGCAATACATGTACGTATTTTGGAAATTCCTCTTTGAAAGAATTACAAGAACTTCATATCAAAACTGTTGTGTGTCTAAATTTTGTAATGCAGAGACCAATAATCTATATAAACCTTAAACTAGGGCATGTGTGATAAAAAATTTCATATGCAATTAGTACAAAAACATTTTAAATAGGAAAGTTGATCGTCGTTTGTTTAAAAATCACATTCTCGTTTCGCTAGACAGACCAACTGCTTATAATCACAACTACACCTGCTTTTAACTTTTATTTCTCATTAAGTGTAAAAACAAAGTAAAATAAACTCCTAGTGTTGAGCCTGACCCCATGCCCTTCGAAAACAAAGGAAGAACAAGACTCCTGGTAACTTCAGAGGGCATTGCATCCAGCCCATTGTTTTTAAAAGTCAAAAGCTAGCACAGATTGTTCATTTCCTGGCATTGGCATCAGCAGTAAATGGGATTGCCTCACAAAACGTTTGCTCAGTCCTCTGGGACAAAGGATAAGAGCATGTTACATTGCTCAACAATGATCTCCTCAACCAGCTACACAGCAGCTCTGTTTCATTTCAATAGCTCATTACCTCCTTGTCAGTAAAATGAGTCCATGGAGTTGAATCTATGGGAAGGAGAGTGAAAGCCAGCAAGAAGGGTGGGTCTGAAATACCATTCTCAAACATACCCTGCTTCCCAATGAATCATGTAGGAGATAGAGGTTATAGAAAGGCAGCAAGGTAATAAATTATTCATCTAAGGGAATATAGGGGCTGCTTGATGGCCACAGTCTTCCTGGTACCACTTTAGGACAGGAAGTACCCTTCTGTGTTGTAGCCTCTACAGGGTAGGCATCTATACCATTGCCAGTTGTCAAGACTCCCTCCATAGTGAATGAACAGAAATAGGCCTTCCTACTCTATCTCCTAAATGGAGGTGATTCATTTAATCTATTTTAGACATCGGAAATGGGATGAAAGGAGCTCTGCCCTCAGAAGGCCTGTTCCCTTGACTATAAAGGGAGCCTAGACAGTTAACTCAGAGACAGACACCTACAATGCAGAATCTATATTTGGACAGATGAATCCCACTGCTGGTGTTTACTATAAATAGAGAAGTGCACAGTATATTTAAAGCAGAAAATCCATTGGGTACTGCTGAGATTATTGTTAATGCTGCTTAAACTAGTTAATTAAATAACTAGTCAATCATCCCCTAGTGTAGAGAAGACCAGCCATACAGCTACTGAAGTCAATAGCAAAATTCGTGCAGGCAACAGCAAGCACTGATCTATGTCTATGTAAACCCATGCATTAAAGCAAGAGGAAAACCCAGCCTTATTTCTAGATCCAGTCCTTTTCAATTTTTTACATTATGGAAATTTGAATATTTCCATCTGCTGGTTGTAGTTGAAGGAAGCATCTGCAAAGCTCAGCTGAACAGCTACAGCTCTCCCTGTGAGTGTTCCTAGTCTGTCCAATTGCAAGATCCAAGACAGAAATGTAAGCCTGTTTCAAGGGTGTTCACTGCCCCCATAATTTAAGACTGAATTGCTTCTTAAGATGCATTACTAATAAATTTGGGGTAATGTCTTTACAAAATTAAATAGCTGGCTATGACAAGTTTCTATATCATAGGAGTGACAGCCCTGAATTTCATCAGAGTAAATCAGATCAAATTAATGATTCTGGTACCTAAACTGCAAAAATGCAGCACTTGAACTGTACAATCAACTATAGCTATATTGGCTATAAGAATGTGTTCATTTACTCCTTCATAAATCAGTTTGATCTGGTTTGTGGAAACAGCATGATAGGCAAGGGATGAATTCGTGTGGATAGTTTTATAATTAAAGGGAAGAAAACCTTTCATAAGACTGACTTCCAGGTGGCTAACAGCCATCTCTGAGAGAATGTGTTATGAAACATTGGACACATTTACCATGGAGAAAGACTCACTAGCCTGAAAGGCTGGCTGGATTGTTTTGAACTTTATAGTGGTTGGTGAAAATTTTGAAGTCTGTTCTTGAAATGTAAACCAGATTTAGCCATGACAGCTAGAACACAATTGTTTGTTTCCTCCCTGCCTTATTAGGGGATTTAATTTCTCTAGCAGAACCCCACATTCCAGTAAGTATCCCTGGTTGAAACGAAACACAATTTGTTACTTACTTGTTGACTTCTCCCTGCCTGTGTGATAATTGGAGACTGCATGTCTAGTGTAATTGTGAAATCATCTCTGAGAAATCAGTAGGAGTTCACAAAGTGCTGCAATTAGCTCTAAAAGTGGCAGAGGGGTTAAGAAATTGGAAAAACAATCGTTCATTCAGAGAGGTCTTCCTCTGTGGATGAAGGGTGGTATGATGATGTGGGAGGTAAGAAAAGTGAGAAGTGACAATTAGTGGACGCAAAGAGGTGGATGAAGAACAGAAGGGATGGCCTATTTGATCTCACATCACCTGTCGAACCTTCTAAATGCAACATAGCAGGTACCATTATGGTGGAAGAGATTTCTGAAGAGCTTCCTCAGGAAAGGACATGGGTTAATTTTTTTCCCACTGGGCAATTTCCACCAAACCCAGGCCATCAAACAAGACTGTTGGCTGTTCCCAACAAACTGGCTAAAAAAAATGATGTCCTGCCTTGACTTTCCATGTTCTTGGAGTCTTTCTTCCCTCTAGTTATATTTTTTGATCTCACATTTTGCCACTCAGCTTTTAACCACCCTTTGAGTTGGCCTGTGCTGCTCTACCAATGCAGAATGATGAGTGGAAGGAAGGAGACCTGACTTGGCCAGGCAAGGGATATCCCATGCAGGTGGGAATTGTGCTCCTGGCCAGCAGTTACCAGGAGTGACTGGCTGCTCCAAACTGTTTTCCAAGACTATGCAGTCGTTTCACAGCCTTAAAAGCTCAGCAACAGCTACACCTCCCTTGCTTTCCACTCTTCTGTCCTTTCTGCTTTTCCTGTCTATATTTGTTATCAAAAGCAGCAAATCAATCTTTACTCCTACAGTTGTGATCCGAGAGATGAATAAGAAAATTAAGCCTTTCTTGCTGTGCTAAGAAGGACTTCTGGATAGCATAATGGATTCTAAATTAATAACCTGTGTATAGGAAAGGTACTCTGACAGATTTTGATTAAGTTCATCTTATTTAACCACTTGATTTCAATCTCCAAATGCTTTGCGTTTTGTTTTTGTACATACTAATCAATATACTTCCCAAATTTGACATGAATTTCTAGTGCAGCTGCCATGTGACTGAGTGGGCTAAACTTTCTGTGCTTAAAACCACAGACCATGTTAAATGGTTTAACACTTTACACTGGGGAGAACCCATTAACACCTATGACTGAAGTCTCACTTATTCCATTGAAACTGACACAACATGACTCATTACATCCGACTGTTGTTGCTACTGATGCCACGAGATATTAGATATATATTTGTTCAAAACTTCTGAACTGCCTTTCCGCCATTGCATAATTTCCATCTAGATTGTCAGGTTGAAAGAAAAAACTTTCCTTTATTACTTTATTACTTTAAAGTTCCTTTATTTTAGGGTTTTTGGCCACGAGTGACAAAGTAAAATATCATGAAGGCAGAAGCAAGTATTGATGCTTTGGAAAGTCACCAAAGAATGACAAAATGAAGGTTTTTACCCGATACTGCATCTAACATTAATGCATTTTGAGAAAAACATAAGTTAAAACACAATACATTATAGAGGTAGTAGAGCATGTGCAACCTGCAATAATTTACTCAGGATAAATGATCATGTCCTGTTCTCAATGAAAAGGAGCTTCGGAGCTCATGAAATGGCAGAAGATGAATCTCTGTTTCCTTTTGCGTGTCCTGTCAAGGTGAAGGAGGTCAAATAAAGCAGTCTCTAAGCTTATAAATCACTCTTCTAGACTAGTTTAAAATATCATTCTACAGAAACAGAGGTGACAGGTTTTTAAAATTAAGATAAAAGAAGTTGCTGACAAGTATTTGATTTGTTGAAGGCTTTCAGTAAGAACTTTGGAAAGTAAGAAAAAGGAGACATTCTGAAGAAAATAGGAAAATCTCTGGTGGGTAGAATTGTTAATAATGAAAACTAAAGAAACCCTGGTATCCAAGACGGTTTCTGATGAAAGGTGGGAATGGCTGAAGTGTGTTTAAATCCTGTCACAAATAAAGTGCAAAACATTTATGAGGAAAAGAACCCCAAAATTTCTTTTTCATGAATTTGCATTTTATTTAGAATTTCTCGTAGTCATCATGTGACTTCACAGTTCCTGAGACAAACAGTACAAGGACTTTGTGAAAACATCCTGCAAGTTTCCCATGCCTCAAAGATTATTTAGATAAACATTATTTGACATGAAGTCAATACAACATGAAAGACATTAAACTGAGTTGTTTTAATAACAACCTTATTACGGTCAAGCAACTAATAAGTATGGAACAGACAAGGGACTGTTGTCTGAACATTTTAGACATGAGGCATTTTCACCACTGTGAGAAAGAATATATGTCTTTTCAGCCATACTATGGTCAAATTTCAAGTAGAAACACAAAGGGGAACAGTACATTTATTCATGTATCTCTTCAACCATTTCACAGGGTAATTCTGACCAGCAGACGCAGTTTTAAACGTTACCATTCTTTCCTGCAGTATGAGCAAAACTGTATTTAACATTGTGTTAGTTGACACATTTCCCATTGCAATGCATTTTCCCAAACATAAGATTGCAAGAGGGCTTTCATTGGCAAGTCTCCACTGGTCTCATCCAAGCGAAGGGCAGGCTTGCATGAGCTAGGTTTTTGTCAGTGATCTATGCTGATGTGTCCTATAAGTTTTCTCTTTTCTTCTAAAGCCTTCTGACAAAGCAGAGAACACTGGTTGTCCGCCCTTCTTAATTACATAGAGTACTATATTAGGAAAGGTTTAGTTTCCATGGTGTGATCATTTTCACTAGCAAGAGGTCATGCCTGCAAGAATGAGTGACTGAAGGATAGGGTCATTGGTCAGGTGCTCAGAAGTCAAACGAAGTCAGGTCTGAAGAAATAACTGGGACTGTGGACTTTCTGTCTTTGTTGCTAGTAGGAGACCGTATAGGCTTTTATGTGCTCATGAGGTGAGTTTGACACACACATTTTCTTCTGATAGATTGCTTTGGGTTTTTATACCCGCTTCAATTCTTCTGTACTTCTTTATGAATACTGAATAACTAAAACAATCCAAAATGTTGCTGTATAGACACACATTTATAATTATACATAGGCATAAAGTTTGAAAAACATTGGTCTGTCCTCCTTTTCGGTATGTATGACTCACCTAAACTGCAGCCACAGTATGTGTGAATCTGTTGGCACAGGAGATTACAGCTACAGAAAGAGGCTGGACTTGAATGTGGAGAAGTCCCTCCCTTGAGCTTCCCTGCTGTCATCCTGTCCTTGTGTTTTCTGAGAGCAATTTCCTCACACCTTCACAGCTGTTCTGACCATTCTTGAATATTTACACATTGTTAACATTATCCATGTCCAAGGGCATACTGACCTGCTGCTTGGCTCTGAGTGAAGATCATCTTCATTCACACCGAAAGTTTTTACTGCTATCCCTTATGACTGTCTCATTCTGCCACCAGCACATGTAGATACTGAAATAAACAATATCTACAGCCATGTCTTTTAATTCCAACAAGCTACTCTGTTTTGAGAAGAGAGTGTGGATAATGAAATATTTTGCTAATTAGGATTGATGATTGCTCATGATAAATGTGAAATTCTCAGGCTGATCCTTGCTTGTCATTGGGTTCAATTACATTTTCTAGAGCAGGTTTCACACAGAGCCTGGGCAGAATAGTTACTGTATTTGTGCTAGTGGGGCTCTTTCTTCCGGTATTGCTCCAGGATGATATTTAATATGTTCAGGAGAAGACACAGTCAGCTGCAATGCTGTTTCTTTACAGGAAACTGCCTACTGTCTGCCACTGACATCAGAAGGAAAGGAAGAGTATTTCGATTGAACAAAGGAGAAATATATCCACTTAGTTAAAATTATATCCTTCTTTTAAAAAAAAAGTGAGCAAATACTCTTTCAGAGCAACAACGACAAATAACAACAATAACAAAACCCAGGATAGAAGAGACAGCCAAGTTTGCACTTCATATTTTTAAGCACTGCTGATTTGGAAGCTAACCATGAATGGCAATAGTTGCTTATGCACTGTACATGCTGTACTCCAAAAGCATATCTGCTACGGCAGGCCAACCAGAAGGGAAAGCACAGAATTTTCCTTTCAAAAAGAAAAGGTCTCATTGCTCACAAGCATTTTGTTCTCAAGTTAACTCCTTTGTTTCTTCTTTTCTATGTAAGACTGGCCTTGTATCTGAGCAGTTCAGTAACACCTCTGGTATGGTGTTCAAGGATCTTGAATTCTCTGATGTTTAGCCATTGCCGCAGTATATGTGGTGTTTCTTACCCAGTTTTCCATTTCTCAGTTAATATCGTCAAGACTTCTCACTTTTGCTGAGGACTTCTGCTTTTCTTCTTGCTTGATACTGCTGTTGTTGTTGCTGTTCCTGGTGATAAACAAACTGAAGGTGAACATGAGTTTGTTCATGAAGGCTTGACCTGAAGCCCAGGGGCTCTGTCTCTGGAAGTGCATAGGTAAACATGGAGTTACTGTGGGAAGCTGTTCACAAATAATAATCCACATTTAAGGCACCAAAGCATCATCCTGAGAAAAAACCAGCATCTTCATTGTTACATTTTTTGACACAATTAGGACTCTCTGTCAAGAGCAGCCAGAAAACAGCAAGAACTTTCATGTCTAGGAGCAGGATCCTGTTCTTCTATCTCCTGAGTTTGGTTATCACAGCTCTTCAGAGTGAACCCCTGGATGTGAGGAGAGAAACTGGGCTAGAAAACGCAAACATGGCTCTCCGTACCCTCAAGAAACAGAGGAATAACACCACAACAAAACCACTGTGTTTTGGGAACAGAAACTGTAAAGGAGTTTCTGGAAATAACCCAAGCCAGATCTAAGTAGGAAGATGTGGATGCTCAGAAACAGAAAAAAAAACATTAACAGATGTTTGCCTACGAAATGGAATAGCTATAAGAACTGACTATTGCATAATTTGGTACTGCAATTATGATTTATGACAGTTCTATTATTTTCTTTCACTATTGTATTTATTACTTATTAGTTTGTTGCAGGAAACTCTAAATTCTTTTTTAACACAGAGAAGCCTGTGCAAACGCTCTCATTGTCTCCCCTGTGTCTTTGAATACATCCACATACGTCCACTTTGTGATGAAATAGTTTGTTTTGTGCAAGCGTTCAGCCACAGCTACTATGGCATCCTAGAAAAAATAGTTTTTTGTGAAGGAGTGTGATTATTATTTGTCATGGCATGTGTACCATCGTATATATTTCCAAGCCCTAGCCCCAAAAAAGGAAGTAAACTAAATGCCTTCTTTACATGCAAATGCAGCAAGGTATTATGCCTGTAAAGGTAGCAATCATTCTCCTCCTGTATTTGAGGGCCAGGACACCCACACATTTGGCATATTGCCACATACTGTTAGGTAAGGTAATGTCGCATGCACAGCAGGCTGTTCTTCTCCTCCATCTGTTCTAAGTCATGCAAATTCAAGTTGTGTGTCCCTCAAAAGTCCACTTTTCCAGCACCATCCACTCTGTAGCAAGCACAGAGATAAGGATGCCCTTGTGTACAGATTCTTTAATAGCTGAGCTGTAAGAGCAGTGGAGAGAGTTGGGCTTTTGTCACATTAGGCCTCAATTCACTTGAAGCAGAGAGCTAAGCTTTGGGCTGCAACTTCATCTCTTGCACCTTAAAAGTGTGCGTGTGGAGGGTGGTTGTTCAATTTGGCATGTGAGGTGTTGTCAGTTGTCGTATTTGAGCAATGCTTCAGTCTGTTCATTATTTTGGCAGTCTAGAAGAATGGTTGGTATTCCTCCGAGTTCATCTAGCTTATGTATGTGCTTTTAAAGTATTTGTTATATTCCAAGTCTTTATAACAAATGCATACTAGTCACAACATCTTTTCCACTGAGACTAAGTTACATGTAACTAAGGCTTAACATATGGAACAATGGGAAAAAAATAGACTTGATGTTCTCAACAAAAATACCATTTTTTTAATGTTGTAATAGGTTTTTTTGTAACTGCCAGAAGAGTGGATGTTTCTTAGAGATAAAAATTGATGCATCATTGCTATACTTTCAGTGAAAAATGGTACACTGAGATCAAAGTACACCGAAAACAACCTCTCTTCTCTTGACATTCACAGAAGTTGCTGCTATGTTCAGCGGTCAGCTTCTTCTGTAGTATTGACATAAAATGTCATGTGTATGTTGTATGATCATGGCATGCTGCTGTGAAGAGCAATGGCAGCATAAATAGACCAAGGAAGGCGAATCGAATTTGCTTTAGGGATCCAAGGCAGATTCTGATTGTATTGGTGTAAATACAGAGTCACTCAACCTAATCCCAGGTTTACAGCACTGTTTCTGAAATAAAAAATGGCATCTCTGTAGCTGCATTTTCTAAGCCCTCTGAAATTCTGGTCTGAATTTTGACAGTAGTTAGCATAGTTGCTTCCATTTATATCTTCAATATTTCTTTCGGATTTCTATTGTCTTCCCTTTTTCTTCACTTTCTGTCCAGCTGTCACCATAGCATTTCAACTCCAGTTAGAAGAGCAAGGCAGATGTCTCCCAGCAAAGGCTTTGCCAACATCACTCCAGTGACGGCTGTGGGAGCAGTGCTGTGATAACAGCATGACCACCAACGTCAACAGAGAATGACCACATCACATCTGCAGAGCTTTTCAGCTTCCACTGGCTTGGGGCCTGCAGTCTCATATCACTTTTATACTTGAGTGTCTCAGCTGCCAGCACTTAATGCTACTTCTCTAGTATATTAGGTACATTTAAGTCTATTTTTTTTGTTGTTTATATCAGTTTTTAAAAACCTGAATTATCACAAAGTATTGTCATCTTGGGGTGAGAAGGACTTTTAAACATGTCTCCTCCGGAGTTTACCCCTAGGCCTAGTTATATCTGAAAACCTAACTGAAAGTTTCAAAACATTACTATGAACCATAGCTTTCAGCTCCCTGAAATGGAAATTAGCATGGCAGTATAATGAATTACCTCAGCATCTACTAAAAGAAGAGAAAATTTTAAGCTAGAAAATACCAATAGCTCCCAAAAAAAACCCAAAACAAACATAGCTTATTGGTGTATGTTGGTGTTGTGTTTAAAGCTTGTCTATGTATAGTTTTAAAATGCACCAAGGTAAATATTCATAGGTGAAAATAAACACAATTCAAAAATAATATGCTTGACATGGAAGCAACCATGTAATTTCAGTGATATTTCTACATGCTCCTTTATATACCAGGGTCCTTGTACAGGTTTTGTCCAGGATAAAATACTTTGTCGGGTGAAGTCCTAACTTGGTAGCACAGCTCTGTCATACATCATCAATTCGTATCTTTGCTTGCACAGCCCATGCAGGTGCCTCTATAGAGTCGTTGCACCATTTCATAGGAAAGGGAGAGTAGTACGAAGGGCTTCCTCCTCTCTATGTGGCCAGGCAGAGCCTGCAGGTTATTGCAGAGAGTCTTTATTTATTCATTACTCTAAACATGTTATGGTCACTCTGACTTTTCCGTAGGCAGGGCTTCCAACAGGTATGTGACTAAAGTTCCTTATAAAGTAGTGAACCTGTGTCCATGGTTCTCCCTATGGCTGGCAGCACAGCCCAGGAGCATCATGATTCTCTTGAGCTGTTAAACGGAGCAGGAAGGATGTCCCAATCCCCCTTCACAGCTGATAGTTGTGATAACCACTATCAGTCACCAAGCAGACTCAGCTCTAAGTTATGCTGTGCAAATAGGAACCAAACCCATTGT
The DNA here is from genome assembly GCA_013397755.1 of Cnemophilus loriae. Classification (NCBI taxonomy): domain Eukaryota; kingdom Metazoa; phylum Chordata; class Aves; order Passeriformes; family Corvidae; genus Cnemophilus; species Cnemophilus loriae. The sequence goes on along the minus strand of VZTF01004108.1, from coordinate 2,478,458 downwards.
TTCCTTGGAGATGTTTCTAACACAGTTTGCTACAAAAGCACTTGGTTCTCAATCACTAAAAACATTCATTGCTCTAAGTAGGACTGTCCCTACTTATTATAGAAGATGACACAAATGCATCTAAGCCCAAGGACAGGTTGCAAATTACTGGTTGAGCCTTGACTATGCAGTAATGCTTGTACGTGACTACACTGGAATTTGACAAATAGTATTGGGTTAACCACGCACACCATTTTTACAACAATTGCTGACACACCTTGAATTATCTGAAGCATTCAGACTCTTCCCTCCGACCCCCAGAAGCTAGTTCCTCCAACTGTAGAGTTTCCTCACTTTTCTGAGCTATAGGTTCTGTTTGATTAATTAAAGAAGGTGCAGCCTGTGGATTGTCACAAGTGCCTCTTGCAACATTTTCAAGGTTGCATGGAGCTGGAACTTGTGGAACTTGTAACACCTGATAACAGACTTTGGTCCCATTTCAGGAAATCATCCCTGTGCAAAGAAGCTCACTAACATATACTTAAGTTCTGCAGCAGACAGTGAAAAATATGCACATTCTTAAAGTTAAGAAGGTATTTTCCTGAGAGTAACTTGATATGGCCACAGGTGCAAGCTCAGGCAAGGCAGTGTTTGCTGAGGTTAGTGAACATAGGCTGTATCCCTCTGTTGCTGCTCTATGGCACATGTAGGATGAGGGTTTCCTTCCCTCCCCAAAAAGAGACATTTTACAGGAGAATATTTGGGACATTTATTTTTTGTATATTTAAAGGAGAAAATCTGATCTCAATTGCCCTAAAAAAAATGGTGATTCATTTGTAGTATGAGCAACCAGGCAAGAGAAATGTACTTCATTGAATGAGGAAATAATTTTAGTCAGCTTCAAATTCCTTTTGCTTCACATGCTTATTCAGCTCAAATATTTGTACGAAAAGATGCTCTGGTGAAAAATTGAACCCTGTGATTAATGGCCAAAGTCCACACCCATTTAATCTCAGCCACCCAAGAAATTTTTCAAAACCAAAAAAGATTTGTTTGAAATCTCTAAGTACACAGCAAGCAGAAATACAACGGTTTTAAAATACAGATATTTGTAAAGCTTCTATTTCATCACAAAATGAAAAATAGCTCAAACATTTGGGGGTTTTTGGCTTACCCGTCAACAGATCATATTCTGCTATTAAAGACCTGCTTGCATCTTCCCACTTTACTATCAGTGATATTTTAGTGTTATCTGAACTTTCTTCTTAGGTCCATTTCACTTTTCAAACATTCCAGTTAGAGGAACACTTTAGACCTTAGAGTATAGACACTGTCAGTCCAAAGGCAGAGGACTGCTGGAGAGCTTTCAGGAGCAGCCTTTTTTGATTAGCGTACTCAATGTGTCTGTTTAACTTCCTATAAACAGCTAATGCCAAATATATGAGAAACTAATTTGGCCTTGTTTAAGTGCAGGACTTTGTCTGTGAGTGCTTTTAGTTAGAAAAAGATTGCCCTCTTTTGAAAAAATGCACTTTTAAAATCTATGTTATTTCACAATTGAGCACTGTTTTTCTAAAATTATAGCACTCGTGAAGATCTGAACTACCATAACTGTGAGTATAATATGCAAGCCATTTTGTTATTTTGGTTCCACTTAACCATGTAGGCAGATCCTTATATTCACATAAAACTGGTTATTTCAGCTTATTTTGTATCTGTGAATTTCCCTGATGCCCTATTTTCTCAGATGATGGATTCTTTGTATAAGAGCTGAGCTGATTGGTGCAAACCCAAGGACAGTTGAATGATAGTCCAATGCACTGTCCAAATCTATTTCTAATCAAAACAGAGTTAGGGTATGGACTTGCTAGATGTGTGCTAGCTCATCCTTAAAATAAAGCGTTCATTTTTTCAAAGCCCAATGAAAATAGCTCTGATGAAATTAGAAATACACTGATTTTCTACAGTGCTTCCAACCTTGTACAATCACCCTGTTCAAGCCAAAAATGTCTCTTCCTTTATAAAATACATTATCACAGCAACTCAAAATTTTTATGCTGGGAGACCATTGCAGAAGGTGATATACACATGCTACTGAAGCTTAGCAAGGAATGTCAGAATAATAACAAGCGAAATCATATTACTAAGTCAACATGCCAACTACTAAGCAGGACAACCTATCGTTTTCCTCAAGCTGTTTTTTTACCTAGTCACTGAATTAAAAACAGCTATTCGGTCTTTGGCTTCCAGAAATGATCTGACAAAAAATAGATAGCTTTAAAAGATAAAGTATATTGAAGTCAAGCAAAGTAAATGTACTGAAGTCAAGCAAGCAAAAGTGTACCTACTAGATATTTATGACTAAATATTGTGTTTATAGTGGATCCGGAGGAATATTTAGATGTTTGGATCCCAAATATAGGCACTCAGAGTCCTCCCTTGGATGCTTCTTTGCCTGGAGGCGTATAAAATCTCTAAGTCCACGGGTTTTAATAGATGATAGTTGCTAAGTGGCTAAATTAATGAAAGTTGGAGGGTTGATATCTGAGGATTGTATTTGTCAAGGAAGATACCCCAAGGAAGATTTTGGATGCAATGCTTAGCTTGCATCCAAAATCTAATACAGAAAACACTCTGAGTACAGATGTATTGCATTGGGCCAAAAAGGAAACATGGCCAGGGTTCTCTTATCATGCTTCCTGTCTTTTTAGCTATCAGCTAAAGAGTTGAACTGAGACATGGAAGACACTATCTCTTTTGTTCACGCCTCTGTCTTTCTCATAGGTATTTCTCACCTTCCAAGATCATTTTAACTTTAGGCATAGTCTGCTTTCCAGAGCAAAGGCATTCAACATCCATTCTTTCTATACTTTTCCAATGCGCATAGTGTACCAAAATATTTGCTAGAATATAGAAAGCGCAAGGAAGAAACCAAAGGAATATAAAAACTAGTGTTATAATACTGCTCAGTGGTTAGCTCTCTCACCTAAGTAAAGAGAGGACTGAATCCCAGTCCCTGTCCTCATGATTACTTAATATGGGATACTTAAAATTTCATTGATGCAGGCACTGAGGCCTCTTTTCTTGTAGCTGAGTGCCTCAAATGTTAGGCAATAAAGCACTGCTCTCTCTTTTGCCTAATGAATATTTAATTATTCTCAGTGAAGTAAAGCAGCTTCAACAAGAGGAATTACAGCTCTTTATCTGTCCTCAAACTAACCACTGAGCTATTGGATAAAACTGAGATCCTGGCTAGGCCCCTCTTTGAAAAATGTGAGGTTCAAAATCATTGAACCATGATTCAAGGTAGTTAGCAAATACCAAGAGAAGGAAGTTTCTTGCTATAGACTGAGATTAAGTATTTAAATCCTTCGGAGACATTGATCTCCATAATCTTACTATTTTTTGTTCGCTTTCTCCTCAGAGTGCTCGGGGTCCTTGAGTATTGTAGGCATCTAACTCAGGGCTGGTATATGACACTTGAAAGTCAGATTCTAAAATGTGCAGTGTGAGGCTGCCTATTCCTCAGGGATCTAGCTCATAGTATCTCCACACTCCTTAAAAAAAACATAGAGGATATAATAGGGTCATATGCATTCAGAGTAGGCAGTGCTAAACAGGAAAAATAAAACTGAGAGGGAACAGAACCTTTGGGCCATTTACTTAGGTTAATTTTCTTGCTTCTATCCCTTAGTGACTGAAAATCCACAGAGTCTTCTCAGTAAGACAGTAATTTTGCCATGAGATTGTTTGCTTGTAAGGCAGACACACTCCTCCTGTCTTTCCCTCTGTCCAGTGCTTACCGGTCTCCTGTAGTCCCCAGCTGATGATCCTTTGACACCTGCATCCAGCTTGCAGACATCCTGAATTGCTGTGAGCTAGTGCGGCTCTGCTGTGCAATTAGCATGCCAGTCAGAGACCCTGCTGCTGGTCCTTTCCAACCACAACAGGTGGTGACTGGCTCAGAGGGCTGGAGCCAATGTGAGTGGACTCAAAGAAAGAGACAGATCTTTGGATTACCTGTACCTTTGGGAGAGACTTCTGGGGTTTTGAAATGAGACACTACCTCCTTAAAGGGAAGAACTGTGTTGTGGGAAAAGGCACCAGACTTGAGCTTTCCTCAGGAAAAAATCTGAAAACATCTTTACCTGAGTGTGAACAGTAATTTTCAAATTCTCAGGGACTAAAAGACAGGAAAAAGGCAGCTTGTCAAAAGAAGGCACTTTACCTGGAGGATAACCACCATTTTTCAGTATTCTCAGATGTCAACTTGACGCAGTTCTTTCATAACTGGCTGAACTCCACAGATATGCTATTTTGGCAAGGAATACATCTTCTGGGAATCAGTTGGCGTGGAAAAACTGCAGAAGATCAAAACACTGACTTTGGCTAGCAACATGGGCTAGAGCCCGTGAACCATGAACTGCAGATTGGGCAGAATCCTAGTCACTAACTGTTCTGTAGTAGCTGTACTTCAATATGATTTATCAAGTTTCAGATCCTAGTCTGTTGCCATACAATCCAATTTCCATAATTATTTCTCGATTAAAATTCATTTGATTTATTTCTGTTCAAATTCATCAGCACAGCTGATACGAAGGTTAGCAGACACACACAGTCATGGTGATTCCTGCAGATTTAATCCCATAGAAAGATTAATTTATCCTTTGGTCTAAAGCTTGGTTTGTAACTCATTGTTCTGAGGTAAGACTTTTCCCAGGCCAGGATGGACTGGTAGGACTTTAGTAGAATTGGAATATATTCTATTGTACTCTTACTCTGTCTTTGCTCTTTAGTCTTCACATTAGTTTAGGGATGGTCTTTGATAGGGCAGTTATAGAATTATTAAAATGGGAGGTCTGAGGTTTTAAATCTTGTTTTGCTGATGGTGTACATTGTGCAGGTGAATTGCAGTTAAACAACTGGACTTGACTCAGTGGTTCAGGATTCAAAATGTCTCTTGCACATTTCTCTGATCTGCAAGTAACTTGTTTTCATGTTGTGACTTCCTCCTCTGTTAAAATGGAAATAATGATAGAAAGAAGAAAAAAGAGTGCATCCAGCCATGCTGTTATTCTTCAGAATAAGGTTGGCCTTTTACTGTGAGTTTGCACAATTCTTGCACTACAGGATCCTGATCACTACAGTAGTACAAAATTATTATAATAATAATATGTAGTTTTAATATTTTTCACCATCAACATGATTCACTGTAAGATCTTACTTAAATCTTACTGTTTATTCTTCTACCACTTGTATAAAGAGCACAGTGATTAGAGACCAGTGAAAATCTCATGCTACAATTTTATCATGCTACAAATACTCAGCAACAAGTGAGGAATAGACTTGCATTTCAGTTCTAATATGCAGCACTTAACTATAATAATGTACCAATAATAATACTGTGCCAATACCTTACATTGTCCAGAGGAGAGCAGCAAGGGTCATGAAGGGTCTAGAAAAAATGTCCTATGAGGAGCAGCTGAGGGAGCTGAGGTTGTTTAGCTTGGAGAAGAGGACGCTCAGGGGGGACCTCATTGCTCTCTACAACTGCCTGAAAGGAGATTCCTATGAAGTGGGGACCGATATCTCCTGCCATGCCTGCAGTGAGAGGACCAGAGGAAATGGCTTTAAACTGAGACAGGGGAGATTCAGATTAGATATTAGAAAACAATTTTTCACTGTTAGGGTGGCCAGCCTATGTTGCCCAGGGAGGTGGTGGAGTCACCATCCCTGGAAGTATTTAAGAGGTGTCTGGATGTGGAGCTGGGTGAGATGGTTTAGGGGTTACAGTGGCAGTGCTGGGTGGTTGGCTGGACTGGATGACCTTGAGAGTCTCTTCCAATCTTGATGATTCTATGGCTCTACCATCTCTCATTCCAAAGCGATTAAAGTTCCCAAGTGAAGCACGGAACACATAGAAATGTGGTCATCCATACATTAAGTGAAAAAAAGAGGCTTGAAGAGAATTTTCTGCCAAGACTGTATTTTAAATAATGAAGCCAAGGAGCAATAATGAAAGGAAGGAGCAAGCAGAAGGAAAGTATGAAATTAACAGAAGTCCTATCCATTTCTGGATGGTATTTTGCACTCAAGAAGTGGTACTACCAAAAGAGATTTAGTGACTTGCTCTAGTTGAATAGCCATTAGAACAATCTCCACCACTTTCAAGGGATAGTTTACCAGTCTTAAAAACATAAAATTGCATCTCTCAATGCATATAATAACTAAACAGTAATACTGTATCCCATCCTATCCTCAAAGCATTAATAGAAACAGCTAAGAATACCCAATAAAGACTGTCTAGAGGAACGAAGCATGACAGAAAATGCCCATGACAGATATGCCCAAACATGACATCTGCCATGAAAGATAAGGCATCTAATGTATATAATTTGCAAAAAGCATGACAGAAAATTGGGAAATAGTGAGAGTTTTCACAAAGTTAACACAGGTCTCTTTGAATTAAATCTGAAGATTTAACTGCTATTGGTTTAGTCATTATTTCTAAACTTCCAAAATATGTAGATTCACAAGAACAGATGAGTGCTTCATTTCTCAGATAGTTATGCCACTAAGAGAAATCAGTGTGTACATTTTTTAAAGCTACAAATATTTGCACTTACCAGAACTTTTTGTATGTTCAAATTTCAGTTTTATTAGCTGACTTAATATATTTCTGCATACTTACTGAGTATTCCCAAGTGAGATCTAGGCACCTGTGACATTTAGGATACAGTACTTATCCTCTTTGGCTCTAACTATATGCAGAGCCCTTTTAACAAGACCACAGCCTACAAATCACGGAGGGTAATCCTTCCACCCTTCTCACAGCTCTCAAGGTCTCAGATGGACTACAGTGTCCAGCTCTGGGCATTGCTCTTCGAGAAAGGAGTGGACCACTGAAGACAATGCAGAGAACAGCAGTGACAATAACTGCAAGGCAAAAACCAACACATGCAGTGAGCCTAGACTGAAAGAACTGTAGTCGTGTCCCCTAAAAGAGAGAAGACTTCTAGAGAGAAGTATTTTAGAGAGAAGCGCTCATTGTTCTACCAGTCCATGGAGACAAGACAAACCTGCTGAAGGTAAGGGTACTGACCCTCTGGAGTAAGTTTGCTTCAGGAAATCATACAGTCGCTTTCACTTAAGGCTTTTATACAGGCGAAACCAAAAAGTCTATTGAAACTGCAAAAATTTGGCAGTTGTTGGTGATGACCGGAATCTAATGACCATACAGCAGGCTTCCTAGTATTTGATTCTGATGGGTTTGTGTTCAGTTTTCTTCAAAATCTGAAATAACTCGTGTTTGGACAGAGGACAAACATGGAAAGCATATAGGACAAAGTAACACCTTTTTTGTGAAAGATATAAGCTAGATAAAGTGGCCATGGACTCTAAAGTAATGCGTTCATTACTACAAATACCTTAATTAGATGGATAAAGCGGTACCAATATACTGAACGTTAATAGCACTGGATTTCCTACTTAGAAATGTATGATGTCACCTCCATGCATGATGAGCATCTCTGGTGAGCAGCAAAGCTGCTGGAGCAGCTTTTTGAAGTTGTAGCATGACAGGCTTTTGGCAACTGCTTGGAACAAAGCTGCTCTGATGGTTGTTTGATTAAGCAAATCTGCTGTGGTAAATGTCTGAAGCCAAGCTGTTTCTGCAGCTGTTTGAGCCAGAGCTAGTCCTGCAGTTTTTGAAGACGGCATTTGCAAAAAATGAAGGAGAGAGGTGGAAACAGAAAGGAGGGAAGAGAAAGGTTTTGAAGCATTTTAACTACATACAGCATTACAGAAAAAAGTATGTTTACTTTCAAACAGCTTTGTAAAACAAAACTATAATGCCATCTTGGGGTTTTGGTGATACCAGCGATTATAATACGCAGGATTCCTAAGGATATGCATGTTTGTATAAGACTTATTGAATTACAGACGTTCAGAATGATATTAAAGTCAAGTAATCAAAACGCAGGAAATGCCAGATGTCAGGTTGTATGCAAACTTTACTCATCTCCCTTTAGTTACATATTCATATAGGGCTTTTCTCTTCAAGATCCAAGCATCAGTCAGCACTCAGGGGTGGCAGGTACTATTAAAAATATATCTGGGTTTTTTTTGTTTTCTTGTCCTTGTTCAGTATGAGACTCTTTGCCTTGTTTATTTCACAGTATTAAAATCTTATATAACAACAGAATGATTAAGCTCCTCCTGATCTTTCCTGTAGTTCTTGTCACTGTACTGTCTGAGTGCCTCACAAATATGAGCACATATAATTTTATGGTACACTTCTAGGAGTTAAAGTGATATTGCTACTCCTGATTTCTGCAGAGGTGAGGTTAAAGCTGTTCTGTAGTCTAGGGTGTTCTCTTCAAGGTGCATGATCTTAAGCCATAACATAGCAATTTATTTACCCAAGTTGTAATTCCTGCTGACTCCTCAAGTGCGCAACCCTTCTATAAGTGAGACCATTGTAAGCCAGGTGAATGAGACACCCAGAAAAAGAGGAACCACCTATGAAAAGCTTTTGGTGGAGATGGCTTGCTAAGAACTACACAGGGATTTTGAGGAAGAAGGTGTATAGTGCCATGGTAAAATAAACAGATAAGTGATTGTGCAATTGTGTCCACCTAAACACAAAAGAGCAAACATACAGTCTCCATGACTGTATAGCTTAAGTTTTTCCATTTCCTAAATTGTAAACACTTGGTTTGGAGTCTTAAAAATGTTGTTGCTTGTCCATGTGTAGATAAATTTCTCTTTTTTGTTTCATGCTAGGAAAAAACTCTCCTGCATTTTCCAGCTGTCATGCCTAAATGTGCAGATATTATCAATGGGTTAGGAAAATGTAGATGCCCTGCACAGTCTTCTGACATTTAAACAGAATAACTAGGAATATTTTCTGTCCTATCTGGGTGCCTAAAAAAAAAAAAGAACATATTAATGGACAGTTTCTAACCTAATTTTGAAAAATGACTGAATTGTTGAAGTCAAGGTTCTTGGGCTCCACTGCAAGGTCCAGATTGAATACTCATCCACAGGACATAGATGCTTGAATTTGTTCCCTCAAAGCATAACTACTTCTACCTTTACCAGTCACTGCTTCTGCCCTATTTTCTCAGTCCTCATTCCAGCTCCATTTCCATTTCTCAGCACAGTTGGTTCCTTCCACTAGTTCCTTTCCTTTCTAACTTCTAATCTGTTCTGTCTCTCTTGACCCCTTTCCGTGGCAACCATAAATTTCTCTGCATATTGTCCAGCACCAGTCCTTCACCCAGTGGATCCTTCAGTCATTGTCACAGCTGCCAATGTTTTAGCAACTTTTTTTCTCTTCTTAATATTTTTCGTTCTTGCTGGCTCTGAATCTCACCTCCATTTCCATGCACAGTTTACTGTCTCTATCACCATAAATGTCTCAGTTCCCTCCTCTTTCACTCTGTCTCTGTGTTCTGGTATCCTGGTTCCTTTCTGCTCCTCATCTCCAGGCAGATCAGCTTTTTGCAAGCTCTGCTTTTAAATAGCGCAGCTTCCTCGTTCTCACTTCCTGTTTGGAGTAGGTGGACGAAATAGAGTTTCTGCGCTCCAATTTGGACCGCAGCCCAGTATGACATAGAGCTGTAGTTGCAAGGAAAATCCTGCTCAGTCTCAGTCTGGAACATGTTCTATAATTACAAAATCTTTGAGAAATGCAACTGCTGACACCTGAGACTGCTGTACTGAGCATGTGTGAACTGCTTTTTTTTTTTTTCTTTTTCCCCGAATGATTGGGACTTAGCCAAATTTAACAAATTCTACGAAGAGATGGAGAGAAGTACCCTCCTGATGCAAAGGCAAGCCTTCACCCAATTTTAAGCCACTCTACAAGTGGCAGTAGCCCCAGAAAGGTTCACCAGAACGCTGTTGTGTTTTTTACCAAAAAAAAAAAAAAAAAAAAAAAACTCTTTCACAATCTTNAATCTCTTCCCTTAGTTTTGATCTCAGAAATGACTGAGTTGTTTGTCTCCAAAAAAAACCAAATTCAGCCTTGTGCAGATGCTCAGTGTGGAAGATTGCCGTGCAAATAATTAAACTTTGGCAAAGTTACAAATAAATGAAAACAGGGTCTCATAATGGGAAATGTTGGACAACCTCACTAGACGTGTGCATCCAGGCCTGTCTATATAACGTCCATTAAAATTTGGAGAAAAAAATTATTTTTATAGCCATCAGAGAAAAGCCCATGGGTTTGCTGTCATTGCAGTGTCAAGTTTCATACCAGAGCTGTTGTAAGAGGATGCAATGAAGCTACTTTGAAAGTGTTGTTTTCATTAAAAAGCACATTATTTTATTTCTGATAAAATTGCCACATGGATAACTCCAGACATTCAGAGCTCTCAAACTGGGTCTCACAAAATCAAGAAAGTGATGCAAAGTTTGTGAGATTGAAAGACAGTTGGGGGTAAGTGGTGATTTTTCTTCCAGTTTCTGAGTTTTGGAGATATTTTGCAATATATTCAAGTCCTTTTCTGTAACTGTGAAGTCATTTTACTTCACTTACATGTTATCTAAACTGTATTCCAATTTTAAACCAGCAGCAGAGATTTTAAGACAAATACCAAATATACTGTCAGTTGTCAAGACCTCAGACTCAGAGCCCCATTCCACTGCCTTTTCCATTGCATTTATTATGGTTTAAGACTCTGGATATTGAGTGCTTCTGCTTGTCAGGATGAAGCAAGTCTCTTGTGTATTTGAGCCCTTTTTTTGTTTCCATTGACTTATCTGTTGGGTTTGACTTCTGTATTTTTTCATACTGCTTTAAAAAAAAATCAAGACAGTTAGAGTGCATATTGCATACACTTGAAAATTGAGGAAAAGTGTTGAAGGCTCAGCACAGGGCAAATCTGAAGCAGCACCTGAGCTGTTCTTCTTTACCAGTAGCTGGTATGAAGACAGGATTCTAAACCCAGACTAACTGCAAAAGCTTGAGGCATTATTGATAAATTCCACATAGGCCAAAGCATCTAAGATTGCAAATTAAAAACAGATTTATTTTTTAAACTGGATTAATATAAGTTAATTTTTTTTAGGGGAGATTTTTCAAAGCAGTACTTTTGTGGCATGTTTGCTTGTCTTGCCAAGAGATCCACACAGATACACCTAAATCTCTGAGTACCATGCATCATATAGTAATGGCATAAAGTCTTTGGAGTATCTAAGTACCAGGAGAGAGGAAGATTGTTTACTGCTGTAAAGGAAGCTATGACAGGAATGTGCAGATTTAAACTACATGAGAGGCCATTCCATGTAAGTGTTAGGGTAACATTTCCCTGATGATGAGATTCACCAAGATGCCTAGGGAAACAGTAGACATTCAGCTTCTTCAGACTTCTAGAACTAAACTGAACAAAGCAACATAAAAGGCAGTTGCAGAAAAGTTACTGAAATTAATTCCTCGGATCCTTTATTACCAAAATTTTGTTATTGAAATCCAGAAAATATAGTCCATCTCTTCCTTTACAGTGCTGAGTTAAGGCAGATATGAATTTCTGTAGCTTTGTCTAGACACATTGAGATTGATATGAGGTTAAACAGGTAGGGAAAGCCTCTAAGGAAATAGGGTGACAGAAGTAGCATAACCAAGTAATTCTGAGTCACACTACATTTACTCCTGAATATTTGGATCATAGCACCATGTTATGTCATCATCTACAGCTGGACAGAAGGTGACAGCTCCTCAGATGAGATGCATCTCACTTAACTTCTGCTGTCAGAAACTGACACCTGCACCTGAGCTAATCACCCTAAGTTCCTTTTACTGTCAAAAGGAAGAAGTGTCTTGTGGAGCACAATCCATTTCATATAATGTAGATGTGCAAAGGAAAGGAAAAAGAATGACACGAGGTACTTCTTGGTGTGGCCTGTAATGACTGTCTAGGACGAGTAGCCAACCTGCAATGACATAGGTAAAATGGCTTCCTCATTTTTTTGTCAAGGGTGGACATCAATACAGGTTTCTTTTTCACATATAAACCAAACTGCTGAAAAGGTCTATGACAAATGGAACTACACGAGACAGGCATTTCAGCACTTCTGCAAAACGTAGTTGGCTCAGCTTCTCGACAGGATGGGACAGGATGGCTCCTGACACTGCTTTTCTATATTCCATCCTAATTTGAAATATGCTTCTTGTGACAATGTGACAGTGTGCATATTTTTAAATCCCTCAGGTGTTTAGGCCTTGTCGTAGCCATTTCCTGCTGCTGACTTAATTAAGGCCTGCCAGCCTGAGACCAGCTCTTCTCAGCAGTCTGCTGCAGTCTGTCGCAGCCTGCTTTCAGCATGACAGGTAAGGGCATGGTGGCACTCTGTTCTGTTTGCCTCGTGGTCCACTGCTTTCACGTGTGCACAGAGAGGAGGATGCCAGCTGTCCTCACACCAAACTGCACCATCCTCTCCAGTTAGTCTGAGGGTGAGTTTTCATGCTATACCTGGGGGATTCTGCCGATGGCAGCTGGTGGAAAACATGGTCCTGCTTTGCCCTTTTCTCCCTCAGCCGTTGTTACCAGTTCTAAGCCATGCAGCCTCAGAGGGACCTGATGCAGCGTTCTGACCCAGCGAGGAGCTATTCCTTTTTTTTCAGAGTTAGTTTTCCCCTGGATCAGCCAGTTGAAATGACTCACCTTGCAGCTGTGTGTTTGTTAGGTATGATATGAAGGAACCAGAGTGAGTACATGCCACTGACTGGCAGGGGTACATGACTTGTTCCACCCCTTCAGCTGCAGTGCTGCATCATCTTAGCTGCAATATGAAATGAAAATAACTTCACTATGGACCATTCATCAAGGAAGTTGTTGCTTTGTGTGAACAGAATGCTTTCAGTGTATATATAATTTTTATCGTTATCTAGTTAATCAGGTTTGGTTTTGCCATTCTATTGTTAAGGAAAGCCTTGAAAACTTTGTGCTATTTGAGACTAGAAGATACAGTTAATTATGTTTTTAAACATCTCAAGATGCCAAAGTAATGGGTGTCCTTTATAGCTCTGCTATCAGGTTATTTGGTGCCAGAGCAGTGCCAAAAGAAGCTGGGTTTGGGGAGGGAGGGCAGGGGGGGTTTGGCAAGTGAGAGTGAAAAAACACAAGACAGTGGTTCTCATGTGTTGCAGCACTGTCCTTGCTATGCTGGGCAAGTTCCAAGCAGTAACCAAATCCAGAATGACTACTGGGACACTCCTTGCTGTTCTAGCTACAAGCTGCTTGTTAACTAACTTCCGGTTCTAAAATAGTGAGGAATGTTGCTATCAGCATCTAAACATTTATTGCTTCCTTTCCCAGCAGCAAGCTCAATTCACTGACAGGTCTCAAAGTATGGAACCTGTCTCCCAAACCGATAGCACCCCAGTAGGTGAGGGGCTTTTAATGATTGCAGCCATAGTGCAGACCCTTTTGGCTACAGGAAATGTGCTAATGCAATTTACTATTATCTTTCACAGCAGGAGTTCCCTTCAGGGAATGGCTGATATTTATTATAAGACTCGGATTTCATGAGGTGCCTTGAGAAAAGTGAATTACTAGGGATTGGAAAGTTGTTAAAACCTCTATACAGCAAGCAATTTGACCATGACTGGCAATACCTGAGAGTCCATCTCTTATCAGGATTCCTACTCCATGTAGAATTTTCCAATTTTTTTTAAATGATTTTCAGTTTTCCTTCTGGCAGCAATCTCCAAAAATGAAAGCACTTCAGACATCTCAGCTTCAACTACTCAAAATCCCTACTTGCTTTTAAAAGCTTTGGTCTTATGGTAATACCACACATATAAGTGGAAGTGAAATGGGTCTGCACAGATTTTTTGTATTCCGCTGCCACATCATTGTCCCAATGCCAAAACAGCCAGCCACAAATTGATTCCACCAGCAGTGAAGGAAGTATTATGTATGAAAAAGGAAATTATGTCTAAAGTTTGTAAAAGAGCCTTAACTCAGGATTTCCTGTACTTTTAGTTTTTGTGTTATTTAGGCATGAGAGTCAGGAACCTTAACACCACCTTAGTGCAATTTTGTGTGTGTGTGCTGAAACTTCCCTTGTGTTTTTGGAATGTAAATAATGTGAACAAATGGAACCAGCTGAAATATGATTGAAAAAATTATGTAAGTAAATACTGTCAATTGTGAATGACTACATTTTGACTCATGGAAGAGAAGTTAGTAATACCAAATATGCCAAATGCATCCTGCCCTCCCAGCCAACAAGGAGCTCAAGATCTTTCTGGCACCATCTACAAAGACAGAAGAGCAGGGAATTTCCTCTAAGAAACCTCTTTGGTCTAGTCCACCACCAGTTTCTATAGAGACTGTATTCTCAAAAATCCTCTCATTTATCACTATAAATAACTCCTACAGTTCAGTGAAAAAGTGGAGTTTAGCCACAGTACTTACTGGGTGTAAGTTGGACCTTATTTTGTAAAAATGGAAATCCAAAGTAGATCAAATGTTCGTGTGCAGTTGTTGATGAGAATTTATGTCACCATATGGTATGGAAAAGATGTCAGAGGCAGCGTGTTAGTGACACCAGAACAGGAAGATTCTACCTATTGCTCAGATGCCAGGGAGGAATATTACTGCTCTGTGAATGGGGACTTATATGCTGCACAAACCTGCATTAATAGCAGGATTAATAGTACCTTCTCTTCCCCTGTTGGTAACACAGTCCCTGCACAGACTGAGTCACGTGTTTCTTGGTTGGTGTTTGTATGGCTTCTGAGTTCTGCAGAGTCGTTTATGTATTTTTCTTTATAATAGCCATGTGGGAAAATAATTATTCTCTCTGTCTTACTGATGGGGAAACAAGTCCCAGAGCAATAAGGAGCTTGATTTTTAACATACTTTAACACTTTGTTTAGAAGCTTAAATCTGTGCAGATATTTGAAGCTGCATCAAGTGCTGCAAGAGTGCTTCCCAGAGTGTCAGCTGTATCCAAGTGCAATCTCTGAGTGGAGCATCCCCCTCTCTCCACCCTATGCCTTGGTTTCCATGGAAAGAAAATTTGTGCACACAAGACGTAGAACCCTGGAGTGCAACTGCTCTGCAGTTTAAACTTGGCCAAAGACACGTAGACAGGATTTTTGAAAGTACCGGGTGCCTGATTTCTGTTGTTCTCTGTGACAAACAGGCCCTGGAAATCC
Source organism: Cnemophilus loriae (assembly GCA_013397755.1). Classification (NCBI taxonomy): domain Eukaryota; kingdom Metazoa; phylum Chordata; class Aves; order Passeriformes; family Corvidae; genus Cnemophilus; species Cnemophilus loriae. The sequence goes on along the minus strand of VZTF01004108.1, from coordinate 2,463,307 downwards.
TACTGACTGCTTACTACATTTTTTAACGATTCTGCTTCTAAGTGACTGCTCAAGATCACAGAAGTAGCCTGTGGCTACCATGCTAACCACTGGGATATTCTTTCTTCTGTGTCAATAAAGATTTGCTAGAATTAGCTAAATTGATGCAAATTGGGAACTTGACTAGAGACTTGACTAGGAGGAGTAGCCACTTTTTCTTATGGGGCAGAAATGAGATATGAACCCTCTGTCAGATGTCAGGAGGGGCTGGGGCTTCAGGGCAAGCCTTAGGCACTAGGAAATATTTCCACAACATGAAGCTTGTTATATTTATAAACCTGGCTCTGTTATACTGTCCTATTCTGTAAATCCTGACTCCTGCTAAATACATTTTGTGTTGGTTTCACCACAACAAAATGCTTTAAATTTCTTTGATTATCCATAGTGAAATACTTTCATCAATAAATGCACTATAAATGAAAAGTTATGGAGGAAATGCAAATCCTTAATTGAGGTAATATTAAATTGAATACATGCTTTTTATAGTAGACTTTATCAAAATATGCGTTGGTAAGTTTGCAGTTTGTAAGTTTTAAATGTATTAAACTCAAACTAGTGAATAACAAATAAAAAGAAGACCTTTTTTATCTGATTCTACTTTTTCTAAATGTAAAAAGAAATCAGTGGTTCTACACAATGTGAAATTTTTATAAGCTTCCTGCAGGAAAATTTCACTTCGGTGAAAAGAGGATCCTTACAGATTAAAAAGAATGTAATCTCTTTTGTGCAGAGCACCACAACATGTTAACAGTTCTTGATTTGCTAGAGATCAGAAGTCTGTACTGGTTTTCTGTTCCAGCCTTTCTAATCCACAGTATTTCCAGGAAGTTTAAGATACTGAACTGATATCTGAAATTGGCTGTACCACCCTATTATATTTATTTACCAGGACTCAGTCAAGAGTGTTTATATGACAAATGATGGTGTAGCGCAGAGATACCCAAAATGGACTTAAATTAGCAAGTTTGAATATGGTAATAATTTTGGTCATAGCAACACAGGTCAATTCATAGTGTTCCTTAGCAGGGAAATTTAGCTTTCAGAAGCTTCATGCTGCTATGTTTGTTTCTGACCTTCGATGTATCTTCTTTAACAGTGTCTTGATAATGGTGCTTAATTACAAAGTGCAGTTTAGACAATTTGCAGTGCTGGAATCCAAAGGCAGCTGATGCGGCTCCAATTTTTCTATCATGCTTTGTAGCCTGCAAAGGTTCCTTTGTTCTGTATAAATTATGTTTTTATGGGGCAGTCACATTCACATGTTCCTCTGCTGTGTGGTGTGGCTGACTTGGATGCTGCTTCACTTAGTCATAGTCTTCAGCTACAAAAACGTCTATGACAGGAATTTTCATTACCAAATTGAAAACAAAGTATTCTCAGTAGACTGCACTGGCTCTGGCTTAGCTGCATACCAGAGTAAACTCCCAATACACAGAAATATGCAAATACTGCAGAAGGTGCTGCATGAAAAGCAAAATATCTGGGTTTGTGTCTTTACAGTAAAACAGCAACAGATTATGTGAAAAGCAGAAGCCTTGTTTCGTACAGATTTGTGCATCATGGTTGGACTTCCTGGTGTCTAAAAAGGTGTGACCTCAAATTACCTAAGGATAGAGTAAACCTGTTTCTCTTGGATATGTGAATTCTGGACAGGGATGTAGTAACAGCTGAACTAATTTTCTACACTTGCACTTAGCAAGTGCTTTTTGTTTTTGCCTGTTTTCATGAAAAGGTCTTAATTTCTGTGCGATCACACTTCCAATGTCTTTGTTTGAAACAATCGCTGTAATTGAGAGCAAGAGATGGATGGACACATATACGTGCACACACGTGGGATCTAGGAACTTCTTTCATTAAGAAAGGCTAAAAACAGCAATGAACTGTCCACTCCTCAAAGTCCAGTTTGCTCAAGACTGCAAAGGATTGTCATCGTTATTTCATACATGTCAAAGCCAAGCATTAACTAAATATACAGCAAAATCCCTGAGTGTCTAATATGTCAATGCCTGACATATTTCGCACAGAACTATTTTTACCAATACTGGAAATATTTAGTTTTCTTGTAGAAGAATCATTATCATTTTCAGCTGTTCTAATCTGTTTAAATATTAGCTAGAACTCTGTGGCTTTTTAATTATGCCTTTACAATTGTGATTGCTTCACATTTGATTGTGGGAAGTCTTCCATTCTCATTCTTTTATTTTCTTTCAATTTCTAAGAAATGTCTTTCCAGTAATAGTATTCCCAGCTTTTTTTCCACAATAGGATCACTTCAAGAATCTAAATGGACACATCTCCAGGGTAATAACACTCTCTCAGAACAGTCCCAGGGCTAATTGCCTGCCAGAGTCATGACCGTGAGTAACAAATGGCAGCTGTACAACCTTCCCTCTCTGACATCTTTGGGTGAAAGGATTTCCAGCAGGCAAGTGATGTGGATATTTGGGACACTGGCTGCCTCTCTGGTGTAGCTGCATGCACCAGATCGCCCTCTCTGTCAAAGCATGTAGTAAATGGTTGTGGCATGATTTTTCACCTCATGAATTTCCAGCATCCTCTCTTTTCTAGGCAAAGTCTGTGTTTTCTGCACCTTATCTGTGGCAAGCTTTTTTATCAGCTGCAAGGTCTTGTGTTGAAGCAGACACTCCTAGGAAAACCAAGTCAAATTAACTGAAGATACAATATCAATTAGGAGAAATTCAAAACCTTATGTGTGGATAATCTCTGCAAGAAGCAGAGAAGCCTTCAAATAAAACTCAGCAACCAAATGGAGTCCATCTAGCAGCTCACTGCTGCTACCCTGCTGCTGTTAAAACACGCTCATCACCTCCTTGCGAGGGCTCTGGCACTCACAAGACATGTACTGAACTAATTCCACTCAGTAACCCAGAATAAAACTCTGGAGAAGCAAATGATTTTTTTCTAGGATTGGTGATCTGAACCTGCAACACACGGGAGGGAACCTGACAGGATGGCAGGAGCAAGGACCTGGGAGGGGAGGGGAAAGGAAGGAGTAGCATTCTCCCTTTCCATAGCAATGAATCTTTAGATTTGCCCAGATGTATTATTGGACTATTTGATTTGAGGGTCCACAGAAAGGGAGACATTTAGTGGGAAGAGTGAGAGCAAAGGCTGATCAACCAACAGGTAGCTCTGTGAACAGCAGATACAAACCAGATTTACTTTGCATTTGAATCTCAAGACTGATCTTGCACGTGAATCCTGTCTAGTCTGCCAAGGTTTGAGCTCATATTGCACCTTTCCTGCTATGGACGGGTTTATAATTTCTCTGTCACAACAATCTGTCTGTCCTACTTGGTCAAATCTTTTTATAAACTTTGTAGCAACTTAATATCTGTGAAATGCCCACCCCTCACAAAAAAAACTCAAATTAAATTGGTCAACAGGGTCTAAATTACTCTAGGACAAGAAGCACTTGTGCTGATTGAGACAGAAAGTGCAATAGCATGGAGTATATATTCTTACAAAAAGAAGGGGGGAAAGTGTCACGACATTAATTTTCCTTTTTTTTTTTTTAATTTAGAATTTTAAAAAATACTAAAATGCCAACACGGAAAATAAAAAATTATAACCATTTTATAAATTGTTATTCAACATGTGTTGGGCAGTCTAATAAAACTACAATCCAACATATATTTTACATCTTTACGGCTTCTAGAGCCCCCCAGAGAGCACTAGCATGTACTTTACTCATACATTAAGTGCAAGGAACAGAAATATTTCATAATATGCATACCTTTCCTGGAAGGCAGCTTAGTAAAGACAACGTGAGATTAGAGAGACAATTCTACCATGGACCTGTCACCATACGGTTTGTAATTCTAATTTACAGCAGCAATAGCACACTCCGCATGAGCCTCACTTGATTCAATAACATTTTATTATTTCTAAAAGCAGCAGAGTGAACTTTTATCAATCTCCCCATACTAAATGTATCAAGATGTGACAACCACTCCTTTCCGTATGGATTAAATAACAATTTGAAATCTCATATTTGGATCTACTGAGCAACATGCCTGCTGCCAGCCATTGACAGCAAACCACAGTAGTTAATTTGACCCTATGGAACATTTGAAAGCAGGCAAGCTTGAAGCATGAGCACTAAGCATGTTTCAGGTTTCACTTACATATTTCAGTGAATTGATCATATATTCCTATTAATTTTTCAGGTATTTTTTCCAGAACTACCTTCACCCATGGTAAACCACTACAGAAAGGGATGCTTAGAGAACTTGTTGTTAATGTATTGCTCTCAATTGAAATTCCCCTCACAAATATCCTTTCACAGAGGAAATATTTTTCCCCTCATAAACTTGACTCCCATTAGAAAACATTTTATATCTTGACTACAAAATAGGACATTCTCAAAGCCTCACAAGGCTTTTCCTGATTAAGGTAAACAATTTAATTACCTGTCTAAACTGTTTATGTGCTTCAGTAGCCTGTGTGACTGTTCTCACTCTTACCAGACTATTTTACCTGTCCACCTTGCCTAAGTCTTGTGCTATGCTTAAAATTTGTTATGAACAAAAGCCCAGTCATTTATGTGCATATTATCTCTGTCTATAAATTAGGACCCTTCTTGCTTGGATGTTTTCATGAGGACCTTGAAGCAGAATCATAAAGGTGGTATCAACTCTGCCCATTTGATTTAGTTAAAGTAGCACACTGTCAGAGATTAATTGCATTTACCAATCAGAGTTACAAAGGGTGTGGATGAGAGCAACAGGGACCTCCTCCACTTGGTAGAAATAACCAAAGAATGGGAAATACAGTCTATTTTATTCCAGCGAATCATGTAGAAAAAAGAATTAAATACAGACTATAGGCATAGATTTTTATGGCAAAAAGGGTGGTCATACAGAAGCTAAAAGGGACGTGACCTCCACTCATGCTGGAAAGAGTCTCCCTGGCTTTTGCTATATCATAATTGATTTGGCTTTCTCCAGATCCCCCACTGTACACAGTGGCCAAGCTGAGGCACATAAGCCTCACATTTCTCTGTTTCCACAATAGTACATTTGGCTGAAGCTGCACCAGGTCTCTCCTGGAGGTTATTACGCACATTACAGAGTCAGCAAAAGGAAATGGATTTTCATGTCTCAGGCAATTTCCTACAAAACTTAGTGTAGGGATGACAACTTTAGGGAGAGAGACTGAACACAGAGCTAGGGGCAGTAATTTCTCAAACTGCAAAAGCAAAAGTAAGATATGCCAGAGCTTGTCTGACCACGCCCTAACTCCCCCTTTTTGAAGTGCACAACTAACCTTAAAAAGAAGTGCTGCCCATTAAAAAGTCTTTGAAGATACTGTTAAAAATTAAGCCAGGTTGATTATACGATTACACATTTGTGTGAGATTATATCTGATCTCATCTCTAAAATTACAGGGATATCCCAACTGTGGATAATTTTCTGTATCAGAAGCAAATGCTGATTTGGCAAAACAATAGTTTGCAAGCTGCTAAGGGAGTCAGTAATGAGAACTAGGTCCTTTGTACTGTAGGTCACCAGCTGAAACCCACCACAACGCAGTAACAGGAGCCCTTAGGAACTCAGTTGATCTAAGGATGTTCTAGAACCAAATAAAAAACAAGCTTGTCATTTCAGTTCAGATCCTAATAAGCAACTATTACCAGCCCCAAATAAAAAGTGCCAGCTGCCGTTATATCAGAGAAGTAAAAAACTCTGTTTCTCATCTAAACATTTTCTGCTGTTCCTTGTGGAGGCCTGTTCATAGGATTAGATGAAAAGATGTCATCAGTACTGCACAGAAAGTTCTTGTTCTGTGGATGAATAATTCAATTTCCAATGTTGCTAATCCAGTGCCTTTCAGAAGCATTAAATTAAGTTTCAATTAAGTATGTCTGAAGTAATTTGACTGTTTATCTTTTTGTTTTTTATTCTATTAAACCCTTCAATCTATGAGAAATACCCAGAAAGAAAAATTCAGTATGTGAAAGCAAAGAGGGAGGTCTGTTTTGCATTACTGTAGAACTCTTCTGCAATAGTGTAAACATGGTTTTTCTTACACCTTTTATTGTCTGCTTTTTGTTTGGTTTGTTGGGTTTTTTTTTTTAAACCAAGACCCATACCCTTCTTTTTAAAGAAGCTATTTTTTTCAGTTTCCTCACACTATAAATAGGCATCCCTTTTTCAAAATCTCATACAAGTAGTAGTGTTCTCTGCGTAAATGTTAATCAGCTTACACAGTGTATCATCCTCATGTCCCTTTAATGAGATTAAGCTCCTCTTGCTGAGCGCGAGATTTCCTGAAGTGCTCTATTCTTCTTGCCATTTCTATCAGAGGAAGACCCCACCCTTCCTGTGTCAGGTATTTTACAAACGCGTTAAAAAGATAATCCCCGTCCTGGCAGAAAAATTGCTTTTACTGACTCTTTAATACTGAAGGCTGAGTTTCACAGTACATCTTGAACTAGTACAGTGACTACCACTGCCAAAATGGGGAATCCTCCTTCCTGGATATTCATTTGTCTTCTTTTGGGCCCATCATTGACATATAAATGCTCGTAAACTAAGATGCCAAAGTCAAACAATTTGAGTGTACTTATCTGCTTCAGCACAGCAACATGTTTCTTTGGGCCATTGGAGTCATCCTGAGCAGTCCTTGGTGGCTTCTCAGCTGTGCCACTATAACTGTTCCTGCAGCTACAAGGCAATTTGCAAGATAGACTTGAAGTTCATTCCAATTTTAAAAAGCATTCTTGCTTCTCCAGTGCTTTTGCTTTTTTGTTTTTGCCAAGTGGCGTCATGTTACTCTATCAAAAGTGGCGTTAACACAAGTGAGTGTGCCGTGCAAGGCAGCAGGCAGAACCAGGGGATGCTTAGGCTATTTCTGTGGCTGAAGGAAAGTCAAGTTCCCCGATATTATCCCCAAAAACTATTTACGTGATAATTAAAGCAGAATATCTAGAGTCCAGACCTCAACCACAATGTCTTCGTTTAAAGCTGGCAATTAAAGGTGAACATTTTTTACGAGTCTGAGACAAATAAAGAATAAAGCTGTGATGAAGCAATCCAGAAGTAATACCACAGTGTGTGCATGTGTGTAAGTCTACTTGCAAGCATACACACACATGAAGAAAGGAGAAATAATTCTCTACTTGGAACAGGCAGTAGTCTGATTCTTAGCCATGAGCTGTTCTCTGCTGATTACTTTGAAGGTCCTGAAATACCAGGAAGTTTCACAGCCAGTTCTACAGTTTCCAGTGACCTCAGATATCTTATACCAGGAATGAGAAAAAAGAACATGCTGCTGCCACTGGCACCTCTCAGTAGGATTTCTTCCTCATACCATAGCCTGCCTTCCCTGATCCCTTCCTCAGCTGGCTGTAGCAGAGCTGAATGTTCTTCACCTCTAAAGCAGTCCTTTCTAAGCTAATTCCCTTCTTCTTTAGTTCAGGAAAGGAAGTGATGATAGATCCTTAAACCATTAATCTAAATAATAGCATTTTGGGACCAAGTGTTGAAGGCTGATGACATCCAAACATGTCTCTGCATATGGAAAAACCCTAACATTTATAAGAAATCCTACCCTCATATCTTCTTTAATACACAGTTTGACACACTATGCACTTTCCTGCTTTTCCTCAGATGTTGAGGAATCTTGCACCAGAATGGGGACAACACTAAAGCCTGAATGAAAACTATAAAGCACTTTGCCATGTCATTCACTTTCATTGTCCCTTCTCTGAGCCACAGAAACAAGGGAGATACTCAGTTTGGGAACCAAAACCGCCTAGCAACCATAGCCTGAACTAGGTCTTGGAATGCTCTTCCCTTTCATTTATCTTCTCTGACCCTCCTGGCAACAAGAGAAACAGCAGCTGAAGACACACCCCATGCTGAAACCAGAGACTCCCAGCACTAGACCCTGAGTAAGAGTTTGAGAGAGATTCTTCCCATCTGTGTCCTGGTACTCACCTGCCACCCTCTATGTGACATAGGAAACAATTAGGTAAAAAATTGCCATCACATCACCTGCAGCTCTGAAAAATGACGTAAGCTCTCCCTGCTGACGAGAAACACAGTCTGTCTCCGTGTACTCCCTGTACAGAACTGGCCAAGCCTGGTAGCTACAGCCTTGGCTCACTACAAGCACGTGTCTGTACAAATGCACACCCTTCGTGGTGGGTCAAACATGGAGGTTGCATGAAACTCCGACACTGGTAATTGAACATGAGGCAAGAGGCATTCCATTAGGAAGTCTTGCTTGGAAGTAAATTTGCTGCCTCCAAACTCCCTATTAAAAATACCTGAGCTTACTCAAGTGTATCATCAAGTATGAGGTTTAATCATCCAGCACTTTATTTATTCTCAAAATGTGCAAACCGTGAGGATGGATCTTCTAGAAATTCTCACAGAGGAAATAGAAGGCAAAGACGTTTTTTGTCATAGAATAAAAGCAAAGTCTTCGGCTCATCTAGAGACTATACTGAAGTACATATTAAAGATGCAACTGTACTTTTCCAGACAATGAATATAAGTCAGTGGATTTGATGCTAAGGGTTCCTTACTTCACCAAAACTAGTATTATAAAGACATGATAAACTACTTTATGTATATAGGAATAGATTTCAATTGCACTATTAAGAATAACTAGTGTCTTAGCCTACAATTCTACTCATTTCATAGACAGTGGTTCTGGATTTCTTTTATTTCAGAAACTATTTATTTTTATTTAGTTTACTGATTAATAAACTCTTGTGTTCTTACTTTCAGGAAATTTATTTTGGCTTTATTTTCAAAGTTACTTTTCATTTTCCTTTGCTATTTTTGTGTATATATATCTTTAACCTAATGTTAGAGTATGAAAATAAGTGCCTGCATATTTTTCACCATACTTATCAGAGCCTTTTTTCCTTTGGCTGACAATTTTTTTATGCAAAAATGAAGCAAGAGGATGTTGAATCAGTCTGACAGCATGACTACTTTCCAGTTTTTTAGACAGGACTAGCAAACCATCTTCAGTTCCAAAGGTCTGCAAGCACTAAGACCAAGAATTAATTTGGTAACAGCGAAAGCACAATTCATTTTATCATGTACTGAAAAGATCTACCAGTCTACATTGTGTAGCTTGCCGATAGGGATCAGAGGTTGTCCATCACACCATCTGCCTTTCATTCAGCAGGCTTCTAATTTCCTACAGACAGTAGAACAGCTGGGAGCGAGCCAGCCTTGAGGCGCAGAGCTGGGTGCTGTCAGCGTATTGCTGGCATTGTAGCTCAGGGCATTGCACATTCTTTCCCAGAAGTTTTGCTGAAGTGCTCTTGAATAGGAATGGTGAAAGGTCATGAGTCAAAGGAGTAGCTCCCGTTCTGCCAGGAATGATCAAAACCATCCCAAAGTATAACCCTTCATCCTGGTGAGGTTTTGCAGATGACTGCCAGGTCTGCAAAACCTCCTCCCTAATCAATGGCATTGAAAGCAGCAAAGATCTTGGGTATTGCTCGTTGACAATCTGATGGAATTAATGCCAACAGTAGGAAATTCCCTGTGTGGTTTCCACTACATCAAGTACTCATTAGAGCCTTTAATGGAAAAATGGAAAGTTTTGTCAAAAATTTTGCCTTTGCAAACATTGCTTATCAGTACGGGTAAACAAATAATTTTTACACAAAGACATTTTTAAATTTAGTTTCCAAACCATTTTGGAATCATATTAATTCATTTGAGTTTACAAAACTTGAAAACTTTGATAAGTCTTTCCATGATTTTTAATTAAAAATGCCTAGAAAACTGCAAAATAACTCCATTTCAAATATTTCTAAACTAAGAACAGAAAGGTTTTGATATTTTTGATAAAAATGGGTTTTCAGCTTCTAAAAAATTCAAATATTGATGCAATGTTTGGTCCCAGAAGGGCCTTGTTCTGTAACTGGGAATTTTGTTGACATTTTATCCTTGGGTCAGTGCTTCCATTGTTGCTTCAGCTAAGACAACTGGAAATTGGAAACCCATTTGTCACGTTAGGTTGCTTTCTAAAATAAAAATACAAGCAAGCGACTATGACCAGTCTTTCCATCTCCCTGGTGCAAGTGAGCTCATTGATCTCTCCATGGAAGTGAAAGCCAACGACCAGCATTATCCAGTGGTTAGGGTACAAGACTGGAAGTGAAACTACATTTTATCCTCAGAGGCCTGTCTTAGCTAAGCTGTATTTGGCAAGAAACATAATGTGTCCATTCCTTAATGTGCCCACCTGCAAAACATCATGATAACCATAGATATGTGAAAATGATGGGAACACCAAAACATATATGTGAAACTTGTGCAAAGTATCCCTCTGCCTATGGCTGAGATGTCTTTCATTGCACAATTATTTTTTTAGTCAATCAGCAACTTTAAATAAGTTAGAAGGAGACTAAGAACACTTGTAGTTTTTAAGTTATCAGAATTTCCTGAAAATTGTCTAATAGGCAGAAAGAGGGCCAAATGGGCACTCCCACTCTCTCCTCACTGTCCCTTCAGGGAAATGGTACAGTGTGATCCCAACAGTTACAAGTTCTGCTTGTCCTTCTGATCCTGCAGCTGTTGTGTGCATCATATCTGACCTACCTACACATACGGAGCTGCTTCTCAGCCATTGCACGTGCTGTTTCTTCTCATATAGGAGAAAGCTGGGGATACTGTGGGATGTAAGGGGAGAACTTAGGAGAGTCAGAACTCAGTAAGGCAGCTGTGATTTCTGTCCTTAATTATTAAAGGGCACGTAGGACACAATTGCATAAGAAAGCCGGCTTTGTTAGTTCCTCTGCTTGTGGAATAGCTTATCATCAGTAATTGCCCATCAACTATCAATAGCTTCAAACAGAAAATCAATTTCTTCTTCTTTCCCTTGTTCTTTCCCTCGCTCTTATATAGTAGGACTAGATGGAAGCCTTCAGGTAGAAGCCACGTCCTCATCAAGGATGTGTTTTCATTTAATCTTCTCTATGTCGTGTTTGTGGTAGGGTTTTCTCTCCAATTATCACATTTCAACTAAACAGGCAGTAACCTCCAATTGAACGGTGGCAGTTCATTACATTACATAGTTCTATTACTTAATATAGTCAGACTTACCTTGAGAAAAAAACAATGTTTTAGGGAGAACCTGCCAAGAAAGTGACTCCAATTTAAATTAAGGCAATGAAACATTTGTGTAAATGCTAGCTTAATCTCCTGTTGTTTCAGCTTATTTTAAACCACTTGGAACTGGCGTATACCTGAGTGAAATAAAGTGTCCTTGTAGTAGTTTGCACTCAATTAAATGGGTTTTAAACTGACTTGATCTAAGCAGTGAAGCTTGTTAATATACACAGATACTGAGTATTTTCTAGCATTTAAACTAGAAGGACAAAGTACCTTGACTAAATTTGCCCTTCTTGAAAAGGGAAAGCTAATGAACAGCAAAAAAGGTATTTTCTAGCTTTTAAACAAGAGATAGGGTAGAGAAGAGCTCTGATGCTAATGAAACAAATAGTTGTATCCCTGGAGAGACATTATTTTAGTAGCAATACCTCTGATTTTCCTTATTGTCTGTATTTTGTTATTTTACAAGTACTCTCTGGCTGTTGGAGATTATTTTGGGGGGTCTTGGTTGATGAGAAGCTCCACATGACTCAGCAATGTGCACTTGCAGCCCAGAAAGCCAGTCCTATCCTAGACTGCATCCAAAGTAGTGTGGCCAGCAGGGCAAGGGAGGTGATTCTTCCCCTCTGCTCTGGTGACACCCCACCTGGAGTACTGCATCCAGCTCTGGGGCCTCAGCACAGGAAAGACCTGTGGATATGTTGGAGCAAGTCCAAAGCAGGGCCACCAAGATGGTCAGGAGGCTGGAGTACCTCTCCTGTGAAGATGGACTGAAAGATTTGAGGTTTTTCAGCCTGGAGAAGACAAGGCTCTAGGTTAGAGGAAAGAATCCAGCAATGTCAAGGCAGGAGCCCAGTTCTTTATATTTCAGCAGGAATATAAGCAAAATATTTTAACTTGAGAGACTTCAAGTACGTCCTTATCTGATGGCAGTGAAATAATCACTCAATACATTATCTGACACAGGGCTTCCAAGTTGTTGAACGATGTAATAGTAACTGAATTTAGAAATTCTGGTAAAATTATTGCATTATTTTTTTATAAATTTACTTTTGTGAGCTAGTGTATATCCAGTGCCAGGACAGTCGTAAATGAAGCTGTTTAGAGAATTATGTAGTTTCATGTTAATTAGTCATCTTTTCCCTTGGAATTTGTATTGCGTGTTTTATTGGTTTCTCTCATCACTTCACAACACGGATGAAGCAGTTATTTTCATAATAGCCTCATTATGTTGCATTAGGAATGAAGAACTAGAGAAATTATATTGAGTCTCATGTTCCATCAATAATGAAGACAGAGAAATTGAACACTTTCAGTCACCCATAGGCTGTGAGAGAATAGGGTGAAATGGCTGAAACTGGTGAATGAAGGTTGAAGAATGGAATCCAAATCATTCTCATTGTAGGCTGGTTCCTTACCTCAGAAACTCTTCTTCTTTTCTTGTCTGCAGTAAGATTCTGATGTCAAGGATGAATCAACCACAGCACTTTTGTCTTCTCCTGAACCTGTTTCTTAAATAACAAAATGAGATGCTTTATCTAGTTCAGTTGCCACCTCCCCAAAGTAAGTAAAACCAAAATACTTAAAACCACTAAGAAAATGGCTCTTCAAAACAGAAGCTCTCAATATCAGGACTGTATTTCATTGCAGTCAAATCTTGAAAGATTTCACTGTGCTACCCACTCTCTGTTCTTAAAAATTGCTTGCACCTCAGCCTCTAGTAAAACAGATGCCCCAGTGCAAACCTTTTCTTCAAATCCTCCACCTAAGCTTCCAGCAAAACATCCTATCATTCCCCTACTCTTAGACAGTTTTCTACACTCTTAGTTGAGCCCACTGAAAAGTCATTTATTTCCTGATGTGTCCCGTCAGGATTGCTGCCTGGTCCTCCAACTCAATAGGGACGCTCTGAGAAAGACGCATTTTTATCTCACAGCTATTAAGAGACAATCCCTTTAGCTGCCTCTATCCAGTCAGTCTCTGCTCCCACAGGAAACACATCTCTGTTCCTGGAGGCTGGTTCTATCACCGTGGTGAATCCACATTACCATCATATCAAGGGACTGGGAAGTATGGAGTGAAACACCCACCCATCCACTGACAATACACTGGAGCTAAAACCGCAGCATTTGGCTGCCTCCCATTGACCTGGAGTAAATGTTACACACTTCACATGGTGAGAGGGAATGAGGAGAGGAGAGGAGAGGAGAGGAGAGGACAGGACAGGACAGGACAGGACAGGACAGGACAGGACAGGACAGGACAGGAGACAAAAGTCAATGATGTGTTCTTGGGGTATGCCTCCGGAGTGCCTTTCAAGCCCATAGGTCTGGCCTAGTATCATCATCACCCTGCACCAGGAAGCACAGATTCAGATGCAAAGAATCATCTCCAGATAGTTTGGAACCATTCTGTTCCTGCAGATGATGTGCATCTCTTACTTAGTGCCAGTAATAACAATATCTAAAGCTGGTTGAGGGAATCATTAAAAATAAGAAAAATTTATTCTTTGAAATGATAATTTTGTTTTAAAGTTCATTTTTGTTTAACAGTGTTTTATAAGATTTAGTATTTAGATCTAGTTAGTTAATATGCTTTTTTCTCTAACTTCTTTTCAATTGCAATGTGAATAGCATTGCTTCTGGGGAGTTCCTCTTTTCCAGCTTATTTTAGTTATGTTGATGAATAGGATTGCTAGAAATCACTACCTTTAATACCATGACTAGATTACCTTTAAAAGCATAACAGCAGCCCAGAAATATCACTGATGTCCTCACCAGCAGAGATGTGAAAATACAATTTTTATTTCTAAAGCCTTATCTGTTCATCCCTTATCCTCTTAATAGCTGAGAGTTAAACACCAGCAGATTAACCTGCAGTGCAAGTTCTCCATTTATGATAATGTTTAACATCTTATCGTTTACCTTGATGTCTCTTCCTGTTGGAGCTTCTCTCAGCTCTCTCCTACAGCTTTCATTGAGTGGCTTATATTTCATTCCCCATGCCTTGTATTTAGCCCTGTTTTCTAAGATTTTCTAACTGTATGCAATAACACCATCTATCAATCCTTACTTTCTTTCTCTCTTTCTCCCTCCAGTAACTTTAGAACTTGTCCAAAGTCAATCATTTTTGACAGTCTGCACATGCACAGCTTAGAGCTCACCACAGCGTGTTCATCCCCTTGTCAAGCTGATGGGTTGGTTCTCCTTGAAGTGTTATATATAGGGAACTGTGCAAGACAAAGAGTTGTTGCTACTGCTGGCTATTGTGGGAGGTAGTGGTTTTGCAGTGAGAGTGTAAAGAAAGATACAGGAGAATTTTATTGTAGGTTACTGGATTATTCAGATATATATTTTGTAGTAAAGATACTAATATATACATATATACTTATATATACACATATATCTCACAATTGGGAAAAAAAGTGTATCTATAATACACATACATCACAATGGAAATGCATTTTCCAAATAATTACAGCAATTTGCTAGTGCAAGCAGGTGACAAATCCAGCTGGCAAATCTTTGCAATAGGCAGTAAGGTAAGGTAGACTTTTTGATCTCAGGATGAAACAGGTTTTTAGCAGTAGCAGCTGCAGGAAAGAAAGGCAGCCTCTTTGGCAGCCTTTGATGATATGGACTAGCATGCATTATAAGAAGTTTGTTTAGCATTCTTGATTCATCAAAAACAAGGCAGAACATAAGTGTACAAAGGCATACCAAGTTAAATTTGTGCCAGAATTCTGAAATGCAATTGGTCTGCCCTGTCCCATTCTTGTTTTGCTTGCATAGGTGTATCAAAGAGAAAGATGGGAGTAGACAAATAAAAACCATAACTTTTCAAACTCTACGGGAAGATTTGACAAAGCCTACCTGCAAGAACTTTGCCATACTATCTGACCTGGAAATACTTGCCCTTCAGTAGCCAGACAAGTGGTGTGGAGTTGTGACTATGTCTCCAGGGCCATAGAAAGATGTCCAGGTGCAGTCACATGGTGACAATGTGCTTTAATGAAAACAGTGCACAGGGAATTCAGGGTAACAATGTAAATATAACCCAACCAGCAGACAGAACGTTCTGAAGGCAGCTAAAATATCTTTTATGCTGTATTACAGATACGCAATTATTTCTAGAATGTGAAGTGGTGAAGCAAAAGAGCCGAGAATCTCTTCGACTGATTTTAAATTAGTTAGCTGAGATTCTGGTAAGAGTGTAGCTGTGGCAACCCAAGATACTCTTGGCTAAAGATGCCAGGAGCTGGGCCTACTAGGGAATTTCAGCTCCATCCTGCCAAGCTAATGTCGTGTAAGGCACCTAGCAGATTGCTGTGGTCCTTGTCTGAAGGAGGCTGCATAGCTACATGACTGCAACTCTGTGACATGATGCAAGGGAGAGTGGGATGGGCTGATCCAATGCAGCGCTGGTTTTTGGATGATCTCCTCGGTGAAGAATAATGAGCAGGGGGCTGGACAGATTCCTTCAGATCCACAGCTGTTACTAGAAACAAAGAGTAGGTTTCTGTTTCAATCAAGAAGACTGTCGTAGAGGTTCCTAGTCTTGTTTTACAAATGTGATATTTATTATGGGAGGAAGATGGAGCAGATTTTAATTTCCAACATTACCATGGACCCGTCCAAGACCAGAACTGCTAATACACTGCTTATAGCATGTTGAGGCCTGAGTCCAAGCTCACATGGGATAGCTGAAAACTTAGGTAAGCAAATACCAGTAGATAGGATAATTTCGGAGACCTTTATGAATTCGCTCCCATCAAAATGACAGATTGAAGAAAGTAACTGAAGAGCTTTCCAGTTTTAGAACTGATCTCTTAAGCAACCACTACAAAGTATAAAGTAATTTTACTAAGTAAGAACTTACTATGATTTAATTGCATTGATAATGTGACATTACAAGCATTTTGAAAATCTGCCTTTATCAGTGGCAGAGGATAAAAAAGAGAACAGGGGACCCATGGCACGAACTCTTCTATCTCTGTGTTCAGATACAGCTGCTACACCCTCTCTTATTTAACATTTCCTCTTTCCAGTGTCTGTTTTCTCAGATTTTCCTCAGATCTCCTAGATCTGTGACTACCTTGCTTTTTGTACTGAAAATGTTTTGTTTTCCACAGATCACAAGAGGTGTATCAGTATCAGAGGTACTACAACATTAGGCAATACGACTTTTGCAAAACCAGATCAAGTATCTTATTTTCTTTGGGGTTTAATACATGTTGACATGTATAATATTATTGCCAAGGTTTTACATTTTAGTTAAAAGATGAAATAACTCCAAACACACTGCTTTTCTCTTTGCACTTGCATTCTTCTCTCTTTTGGTTTCTTAGCAGGCCTTTGCCTTTTACTTTACTATATACATTTAATTCTCCTTTATTTCTCACTTACAGGTGGACTTTAATATGCTACCATTAATAGTAAAGTAGGGCTTTACCAAAAATCAGGAAGCCAGTCAAAAGAGGTTTACTCTCATTTTTGCAGCATGTGCATGTTTCATAACAGACTGACAGGGTTTGGGAAACTTGAGAATCTCTTTTGGGGTGAAAAATGTGATTGAGAAGTCTCTCTGCTTACTCTCAGTAAAGGATTAACGAATGGCAAGGATTTCTCATTTTCATTCTTTCAAATCAAACTTGGAATTCTAAATTTATAACACAAACAGATTTCACTTGTGTAGTTTTTGGCTTTGTAGAAAGACCAGAGCCAGAAGCAAAGCTGAAATAGGTGCACAGTAAGTATTTAGTTCCAAGTGGTGAAAAAAACCACGCACATGCAGCTTTCCAGTTCTGATTCTCCAACCCAGATGAGCACAGAGGAATGTGGGTGGAACTTGCCCTTCTGCCAAGGGTATTACCTAAGCCCTATTTTCATGAGGATTTAAGTGGTGCATAGGCCTTGTGCTGCATGGGGGTGAAATGGAAAATCACAGAAGCATCTCTAGACGTTCCTTCAAAGCAAGGCAGTGGAGCAACCCATGTTGATTTCCAGGACTGAGAAGAAGAAAATAAACTGCACCTCTGTTCCAGAAGGAAAGCGGTTGAGTGGTCATGGGACTACTATGTGCTCCTCTAATTGTCGTGTTGATGGAACTGGGGCAAATGCATCTTGCCTGTTCCCATCTAATTGGCTCAGAGAGGGTCTCCAAGTAAAGGAAATTCCAGTTTTGCTTTTTCTCAGCAGTTGTAGCCTAAAAAGGTGTGTCTGTATTTTAAAATAATTCTTAATGAATCCCAGAAACTGTTTTAATGTTACTCTGCAAAAGATTAAAAGAGAATGTCTGAAGGGGATAATGTGAGCATGGGAGGATTATATTTTAATGAAATTAATCCCACCTATAAAGGAGGCCTGTAACAGTGTCCATCTGGACAAATCCAATTTAACTCTCCGAGAAGCAGTGTTAAATTTGTTCTATGCACTTGGTTAAGAGAGAGAGTGGAAAACTAGGAAGATCCTTCCCACACCAGGAGAAAAAACTTTGAGGATCGAGGATTTGTTAGGATACAAATAACAAAATACCTCTCATTTGTTGAAGAAAAGAAAAGGATCTTAAATCCTGAAATTTTAATCAAAAGCTGTCACTGATCATCCTAGATAGGCAAAGACAGTGGGGGAGTTGCTGGCACTGCTGATTCAAGTGTTTCCCAGAGACCAAAGATGACCTGGAAGGAGCAGGGAGGAAGAAGTAGACTGGGCATTCTTGCTATGCATTTCCTTCAGAGAAGGTGAAACCCCACTGCTTAAATGCCTGATCAAAAGCCTCAAGCTCTTAGTTTCTATCACAAAAGAAAATACTCTCATCCTAACAGGCTATTACACATGCAGACAGGTTTTAGAGCCTTCTACAGGCTTCAGAATAGATGCTGAGGAGGAAAATAGTTTGCTCTCTCATGCACTCTGTCATTCTCTTTTAAAAAAAAAAAAAAAAAAAAGGAAACGTTGTTTCTTGCCAAGGAAAGAGGTTAGTCAGCTGAAAATGAAGCTCTCCAGGCTGCACTCTCACATGTTTCTGCTTGTGCAGCCCAAGCACCTGCGGTCCCAGCTGCCAGAGGCTTCCGGAGGGAAGTGGCCCTTGGCCACCCCCTCCAGGGCTGCGCCCCACAGTCCCACTCTCACACACCCTGCAGGCACCCTCTGTGCCTCCCCTGCCATGGCAGGCTGGGGTCGCAAGTGTCTGGGCAAGCAGATAGTCCTCCTCACGGCTGGGAAGTGAAGGATCGGCCTGACCCAAGGCTTTCAGCCTCACGTGCTTCAGCTGCAGTGTGTTATGTCACGTTTGACCGCCTGTAAGAGTCAACACACCTAAGGAACGGGGCGCCTGGATCTGCCCTGCAGGTTCCAGCTCTCTGCCAAAGAGGTTGGGATCTGGTCCCTGAAGGATCTGGAGCTGCACGGCTCACAAGTCAACAGCCTGATTCAGCGCTGCAGGAGGAGATATAACTGTTGCCTCTCAATCCGGGCATGCCAGAGGATATCCAAAGTGCCAGTGGTGTCCAAGGAGCAGGAAGCAGTGCTTGATGTAGGTGCTAAATTTTGCTTGTTCTTGTGTTAAACTCCCAGGAGACCTCTCTCTTGTTGATGAGTAGGTGGAAGCCAGTAAGTGTGGTACCTGTAGCAAATGGACAAACATTACATCTGCCACAGCCTCTGACAGAACATTTGTGCTATTGAAAGAAAACCCTGTCCCAAGGGCGAGTCAATACACCATCTCTCTGTGACATAGGAAAAATTTGCTTTGTGCAGTGAGACAAATTAATTTCATGAGAAGGAAATTTCTCTGACACAACTGGGTGACCATAGTTCGGCAGACACATGGCTCCAGTTACACTGTTCATCAGAACTGAGATCAACTTTGATATCATAAAAAAATAATTGTTGTGCAGAAAAAAAATAGCTTGTTAGTCACATCTTCCACAAAGATAATAAAGCTGAGAATGATTCAGAGCTGACATAAACAAACCAGTCTGAAGTAAGCACAGACTTTCTGCAACCTGTTCTTTCTATCACTGACTATATAGTTTCTCTTTAGAGATAGTGACTATTTATCTAGGTATATTAAATGAAGAAAAAGTAAACTTACTCAAGTGCTGGCTACCAAAATTATCCTCTTATAATCGGAAATACCTGTTTCTGTACCCCATGTGTTTAATTTTTTGATAATCTAAAAATTAGCAGAAGAATTTAAGGTGAACACACATCCTTCAGAGATTAGCTCTGGTGATAGACTGTTTGTGCCAAAACGGGTTTAAGAGCTGAAGGATTATGTCCAGAGTTATGGGCCTCCATCCCTGATTTCAGATTCTGATGTGCTTTTACATGCAGGTGAATACAGTGGTGCTGGGTTAACAGTACGACTCGGTGATCTCAGAGGTCTGTTCCAACCTTAACAATTCTGTGATTCTCTGTAGTGTGTTTATTCTTCTAAGAGAACTGGACAGCTTTGTGTCTCCTTGTTCTTGCTGTTTGGGATATGTACCATGGCTAACACAAAATTCTGTTGTCTCAGCTTTTTCTCCAGCTTGTCTGTCCAGGCCTTTAGCTAAATTTCAGCGTGTGAGTAGGAGAACAACCTCCAAATCATGTTGATTTGGTGGGGAGATTGATGATATAATTTGAGACCAATTAGTGGTCTCAAATTAGTGGAAAAGACTGATAATATATGCATTCATGAAGGACTGTTACTTGAACCTAACCTTACATATTAAAGGAGGGCTCTTGTTCTAGCAAGTAAAATTGAGTTGGTTATTAATAATGCAAGGATGGTTACTGAGGCAATACTTAGCATAAGACTGATCCTTATTAAGAGAGACTGGAAAAGAAAAATTCATATGGGATAAGTGCAGCTTAGTGCTTCTGCTTAAAGCATTACCATTGCAAAGAGAAATCTCCCAGATTTATATTTGTGTTTTCTGTCATTTGCTTGTCGCCACGCTTGTTAGGTATGAGATCTCATCTGATCTTACAAAGTGAGCAAAGTTCAGCAAAGTGAACCAGAGTTCACTTAAGAGTATAGAATTTAAGAGTAACAAGAACTTAAGACTAACAAGAAATGATTCTTCTGCCTTTTTTTCAGTGGCAACATTTACATTATGGCAGCACTGACTCTGTGGATTGCTTTGATAGCCATAGCATTGATCTGCAAGTGATGCCAAATAAGAAAGAATTCCTAATTATGTATTATTGCTGTTATTAATATTGTTGTTGTTGTTATTACTGTTGAAAATCCCAAGACCCTTTTTCAGGTGGGTAACCTTCAATAGCCAGATAAGACTCTGCTAATATAGTTGATTTTGCAGAAAGGAGGAGATTATATCCTTGTACCCCTCAGGTGGCACAGAGCAGAAGATGCAGCCCTGCAACAGGAGGTGTGCATTTTTGCATTCGGGGTTATGGGGAAAAAACTAAGCAACGAGCTCGAGATAAAGCTTTGAATGAAGACTAACAAAACAAGTGGATAAATGTTTGAGACAGAAATCAAAGCAAGCAGCACAATAGTCAGTCATACCTGGGGTCTATTTCTCTTTGCCAGCATTGCAAATACTTTTTAATTTCACAGTCATAAGGCACAGGACTGTGCCTGAATTTCTTATGTAAATTCAAAGATACAGATATGTCTGTGTATGTGTTCTAGTCAACACTTTGTGGTCCTTTAAAAGGACAGATGATCCACGGATGATTTTCAGTGTATTTTTAAACACTCAAGTTACTTAAACCAATGCCAGTTATTTTACACTCCTTTGATTTAGTTAAGTCTCAGATTCAAACCATGCCTATCTAAAAGTTTTATCCTATGCTTAGAGAATTTTCCGAGTTTTAGCATTGATTTAATTTGAACTGGAGTAAGCCCTAAATACAACTGTGCTCACTGTAGCACTGTTAGTCATGAAGGGCACTTCAGATCCAAGTGGGTGACATGTACAAAACTGCAAGCTAAAAAATCCAAACCCACAGTGCTCTGCCCCCAGTTATTTTCCCTTGCCAGAGTACAGGGAAGAGATGTTTTACCACAGTTTTGTGACGGTATAAGGTATTTTATAAGGTATTTTGAATGCGGGATGTGATACACAATTCAGAGGAAGATTGTAACTTTTTGTTGATAGAATAAGCTAGAATGTCTTAGAACAAACATTCATTATCCTTACACAGAAAGATATAATAAGTAGGTCAAGTTTCACAAAATTATTTATCATCTCTTCTGTCCTTCCTACCTCTAAAAAGAGATAAACTGACATAATATGTTACTGTTTGAAAACTATTTCTTTGTAGTTCAGTAGTACCGGAGTAAAACGTGCAGCATTACATTCAGTTTTTAAAAATAAGGACAACATGTTAGTTGAAATGTATCTGAGGTTGAGAAATATTTTTAAGCATACCTGGCTACAGTTTGTTTGGATCATTTTAATGACCAGTAAACTTTATTATCATGTTTGTGATGCCTTAAAACTGTTTCAATTTTCAAATGCCCAACGCCTTCAGCTTTCTGAAAACATGGCTCCCTCAAGCCGGCAGAACATAGAAACTTCAAAAAGTGAATGAGAGTTCAGTTTATAGTTCCCATATGTCTCCCTTACATGCAGATTCTCAGGATTAATATTCTAAAAATCTTTTAACCAGAAAGGAGCTACCCCATGAGGTTTATCAATCTCAGAGCCAGACCATATGCTTCTCTGGAAAAGAAATATTTCCAGCTAGCTTGTGGCGGAATAGACAACTCAGACTGGAAAGAAAAGACATTCTAATGTCAGCTGTAAAGACAGGTATTCCTCTAAGACTGTAACATACAGGTTTTATCCAGGAAGGGGGTTGAGGTCATCTTTAGTGGTACAGAGATGGGCTCTCATAAAATTTCATCTCACTTTTGCTGGTGTAATAGAGAAATAAAACCACTGAAATCAGTAGGATCAGTCTGCCTGTATATATATTAAAAAATGGCCCAGTCATGAAAATGTTTATTTCTTTCTCCTCTCTGTACAGTCTGACAGGTGGTAATGGTAACAAGTTCCTTGCCTTTCCAGGTGATAGGATTAAAAAAGTAAGGAAAGAAACCCCCGTATAATCATTAAAATACTAAGCAACAGTTAAAGATTCAGTTTGTCTTCACCTTTCTGACAATGAAAAGCCCAGAATGAAGTGTGTCGAGGGTAACTGGCAACAAGACTAGAACCTGACAAAATTTTAAGAAAAACCACTAATACACGGTTTTAGTAGCATCTCAATAATTATAATCCTAATTCAAATAGTTTACTTCAACCCTTTTCAAGAGTTTTGTTACAACAATAAGTTACCAAAAGGTAAGCAAGAGTGATAACTTATTTCACAACAGTGGAAATGGCAGATTCGTATATCATTATTGCATTTATCCATTGTATGGCATTAAGCAATGTAATTTACGTCTTTTACTGAAGCATAGACTACCTCACATTTTCTAAGTAATACAAGTGAGCACCCTGGCAGTTAACATGCAGTAACAGAAAGACTTTAAGTTCGTATCATTATTTCTTCTCACCTGTAACTTTCTCACAGGACTGTATTTTGCAACCTCTTTACTAATTTACTGTCTCTTCTTCACTAAAGTGACCTCTCATACAACCACAAGAAGGAATAAATGTTTCTGATTCCTTTCCTCTTCCTTACTCCTTCCCTCACGGCTAATCTGTAATATTTATTTGCCATTTACTGTATTTAGATCATTTTCCACATCATCATTTGCACTTTAGCACTATATATTTTTTCTTCAAAACAGCACTGTAGATGTTACACGACCTAAGCGAGGCAATAATCCTTGGCTTTATTTTTGTAAATATAGATCTCATCTGTCTTGGCTTTCTGCAGCTTGTGTTACTCAAGTTCTAATCTGTTTGAACTCCTGAATGTTGCTGCTTTTGACCTCCTTAAGGATGCTCAACTAATGGTATACCCACACAGTATTTTCCAGATGCACACGCCTCATATGCCTATCCTTTATGCTGGAGATATTATGTAGCCTTTTAAGCTTGGTGCCAAGCCCAATTTGCTATATCCCGCTGTTCAGCAGAGCATTTTACATTAAGCACAGAACTGCAGTAACCACAGCTACTCGACATGCAACCTCTATAGCTGGTTAACTCAGGCTGTAAGCAACTCTTGTGCAGACTCATCTGAACAGGATTAAGAGGACCCTCTTCATTTAGCTTCAGTATCAATTAATTTTTTCATATTTTCATTACATTTTACTTCTGATTCAGTTCTCTAACCCAAATGCAACTCAGTTTACATTCACATTATCAAATCTAAGCATGGCTGTCCCCTAGATCACTCCTCCAAACCTGCCAACCTGTAAAGCTCAGTTCTTTGAGACAAGTTAGGGTTCGGGGTTATATGTACGAAGTATGTGTCTTTTGGGAATGGATGGAAGTAAAAGGTCATTGCAACCAAAGGAATGTCTCTTGCCCCCATACCAGCTTCTTCTACCAGCTGGGAGGCAAAATCGTCTGCTGATTCCAGGGCCCTGCCTCCCCAGGCAAGGTGGGGAGAAACGACTCTTGAGACCCAAATACAATTCTCCCTATCACCATGCTTCTTCTCAGTGTCAACCTGGTAATAGGAACTGAATAAAGGAAAACTTAATTTAGCTCTAGATCTCTCTCTGTTGTGGAAGAAATTTCTCAATGCTAGTTGAGTAGAAACACCTAGTTGTTTTTTCAGTCCTGCTGGCTTCCCAGAAAGAAGAAATAGAACTTCCCACGCAAGCTCCCGTGGAAATTACTGTCCCCACTCACCTCACTCTTCCTTGTCTTCTCTCCTGTGACCAAAGCCAGATTAGACAGAGCAGTGACTGTCCAGAGAACTCACTATACCGGAGTTTAAATCCTGGCTTAAAACACAGTGCAAAAATCATTGGCCAAGAGTCACATAGAATACTAAAATAATCTTCACATCCATCACCTGCAATCGTTTTCTGGATATCTAATTAAAAATCCATTTCCTAGACTCTGAGGAATACCAATGATTCTCAGAGATGAAAATATTAAAAGTTAAATAAATAGTAGGTAAATAATTAGGTTGTGATACCTTATACAATATTCCCCCTGTCACAGAAAACGTATGCAATTTATATTTGTCAAGAGTCTGGAAACTGTGGAAAAAGAACTGAAACTGAAATACCTCCTCTCAGACATTGTTCCTATTGCACAAACAGTCTGAAACAGAGAAAGACACACTGGAGGAGGCTCAGTCTGCTATGGAGATGCAAAATTATTAAGTCAAGGCATTCTTCATCTACTTCGTGCACAAATTACCCACTGGCTCTATGACCTTTTTATTTAGGTCATTTGTGTTGATTTATATGTCTTCCAAAAGCAAGTGACATCTGAATTTTCATGATGGTACCTTGAATTGTCCTATGGGATTATTAATTAAAATGGTTATTAATTAAAACTATTTTGGTTTCATGTTATTCTATCTTTTAATGCCCTGGCTTTTTTCTTCCTTCCCCAAAGGTATCCTATTGATGTAAGTCTCAGATGTTTTTAACTGTCTTCATATTTTTCTAAGTACAGAGCTTGAGTTTTAAGTCAGTATCAGACCAAGTGAAGATGAGAGAATATCTGTTCAGGTTCAGTGTATGTTTTTTTGTGCACAGAGTACAGAAGATTTGATGGAGCTGCCAGTTTAAAGAAGTGGGAGATGAGAAAGGTTCCTGTAAAAGGGGGACTGCTGATGCTGTGTCTACATGAGCAAGTAGTGTGGGCAGGTAGAGTGGAAGAGTTGGAGCTGAAAAGCCAGTAACCACATCGTACAGGTTTCAGGGCTTATAGATCATGGTGTAAACAGGGCAAGCACAGCCCTGGTATTTCTGTACCCATTTCTGTACTCTTCTTCATTCCACTCATTGTTTATGAGGTACAACTCTGAGGAAGGCCTGCCCAGGCATGCTGTACAAGGGCAGCTGAGGGCAGCTTCTTCATTATCAGATGGGGTGCTTCCACCACCCTTTCTGCAGAGTGCTTAGAATAAGTTCAACAGTGTGAAATTTAGGGAAAAAAAGACCCTTTGTTTTGAAGTTATGAGCAGAAGTTTTGGTGGGATCAAAAACTGATGAACTGGATGGATCTAAAGTCCAGTTTGCATGCTCAAAGTAATACAAGAAAGAGTAAGACCTAGTGAGACAGACCTGAGGACATCTTCTATTAATGATGCAGACATTTGGAATGTCTCCAAAAGTCATTACTTTGACAACCAGAATCCATAAATTTTAAACTGCAAATGTATTTTAAAATACATTTGATATTGTCTGTTATTTTTTACTACCCCTAGTAAACATTTACAAGTCTGTGCTTTATGACATATTGTTAGCACTTTCATCACGTAGTTTCTTAATGAACACTTGTTTGGAGAGGTTCTGACACTTGCTTTTGGTTTGCCCCATCAATCTTATTTTGTTTGCAGAACAATAAGAAAACAGCATCACAAGCACAATAATACCAAAAAAATTACCCATGTCTTTGCAGCATTTGATGCATATTATGTATATAACAAATCTCCAACAATATCGTCCTGACATGGAAGAAACAAAGCAAAAGGATGATCAATCAAGACTTGATTCAGAAAGTCATGTGTTAACCAAATTTTTTCAGCCTAAAAGAAGTCATGAAATTGAGCACAGAGATTAAAAAGAAACAACCCTCTGTATGCAAAAAAAAAAAAATCATTTTCGGTTCAGCCTAAGGTAGAATCAAGGTGAGCACATGTTAATAGGTTTGACATGGACTCTGTCAAATAGGAAACTGCTGTTTCACATTTTCTGTTGGTTTTGTCATTTATTCATTATGAAGAAAAAAAAAGACAGGATTTGCTGAAACACACATTGCCTAGCTCAACAACAGTGCATAAGGAGAGTTGGATTTTGCTGGCAACATAGCTTTTCTAGAGGACAGCTCAATTAGCATGCAAGCAAAGATAGGAGGACTACTCAGCATCAAAAAGATTGAGTTATAAAGCAGTTTTGAAAAACACCTAGCAATAATTTTAACAGTTCCAAATCAAGTATTACCTTAAAAGGCAAAGGAACAAAAGAAGTAATTCAGTTTTCATACCTGCTCTGGGCACCAACCCAAGAGTATGTGCCTGGTAGTCCTGGGTCTGTGTAGCCCAGTATCCACTTTCGGATGGTTGCCAAGAGTGGGTGGAGGTCTGAGGCTCAAAGATAGTTTTTCTGCAGCATATTTTCTGGCTTTCTTGTGGAGACTTGGGTTCATGTCTTGCTCTTGACATCCGAATTTAACAGACATAATCCCTCCTACTGGTGGCAGTTCTTTAGGTACACACCAAGGTCAGTGATCAAAAGCAGATGGCTGGGTAAGAGTACGAAAATGGAACAAGCATATGATGGTACTTTTTCAAATACTCTCCCAGCAGCCAGCAATTTGAGGAAGCCTCTGGGAGACAACACGAGTGGGGAGGCTATCACACTCCCTCTGGGAAAGCAGCATGACTAGGGGCCTGTCTCAGTGCCTGTACATAAATGCACATAGCCTGGCAGCAAACAAGAAGAGTTAGCAGTTCATGCAGTTGTAGACCTGTGACCTCATTGGGATTACAGAGACATCGTGGCATAGCTCACGGGTTGGGAATGCTGCAGTAAATGGTTACAGGCTTTTCAGGAAAGACAGGCTGAGACAGCAAGGAGGAGGGTTTATGCAAAGAAGTGGCTAAAGTGCATGGAGCTTTGCCTTGGACTAGGTGAAGAACTAGCTGAGACCTTATGACTAAGAACCAGAAGACAGACCAGCACAGGTGATGCAGTGGTAAACATGCTAGAGACCGCCTGATCAAGAAGAGGAAACAAATTAAGCTTCCTTGAGACATCCAGAAATCTCGTGATTGCACATCTAGGTACTCAGCCACCCTAGTGCCTGATGGAAGGACAATAAGGCTGTGGCAAGCAACCCGGGAGGTTTCTGGAACACACCAATGACAATTTTTTGACACAGGTTATAATGGAGCTGCTTAGAGAAGGTGTTCTCCTGAACCTCATCCTCATGGGTAAGCCACTTAGGTAAAGACGAGCTGACTTAGCTGCCATGACTATTAGATCATGGAGCTAAAAATCCTGAGAGGAGATAGATAAATAGAAGGATCACAACCCTGGACTTCAGAAGAGCAAGTTTGGGGTTAGTCAGGGATCTGCTCAGTAGAATGCTGTAGGAGACTACCTCAGAGGACAAAGGGACCCAAGTCAACTGTTAATCATTTAGGAGAACTTCCTCAAATGCAAGAAAGGTCAGCTCCAATGAGCAGGAAGTTGAATGAGTATGACAGAAGGTAGCTTGGATGATTGGAGAACTCCCAACTGAGCTCAAATGTAAACAAGACAGGACAAAGAAGGAAGGCTACCCAGAAAGATTAGAGACATTTCTGGAGTAGAAAGAAAAGAATTAGGAAAACCAAAGCTCAACTGGAGTTGAAAGTAGCGAGGGATATGAAAGGCAAGGAATAAGTACTTCCACAACCATGCTGGCAAAAAAAGCAAGGCCAAAGAAAGTGGAGGACTGGTGCTTAATGAAGGAGGAGATTTAGTGAAAAAGGATATGGAACAGGCTGAGATATTCAATGTCATTTTGCTCTAGTTTTCACTGGTTGGATCTTCTCCTTGACAGCCCAGTTCCCACTGCCTAATAACTGAGAGAGTGGGAGTGTAGAAGGAGGTACAATTAGGGAGCTCTTAAGCTAATTGGACACATACAAGTTTATGGGACCAGATCAGCCACATAGAAGGATATTGAGAAAAGGCAAATATCATACCCATCTTTAAGAAGGGTAGAAAGTACAGGAAAGTGCAGACTGGTCAGCCTCACCTCAGTCCCTGGAAAGGTAAAGGAGCAAATCCTCTTGAGAACTATTTCCAGACACAAGAAGGAGAATGTCATGACTGGACCAGTCAGGATGAACTTACCAAGGGCAATTCATGTCTGGCCAACTCATTTGTTACAGTGAGATGGCAGGCTGTGCACGTAATGGTACAGCAGGAAATGTCCTACACCTTGACTTTAGCAGATCTTTGACATGGCATTCCATAGCAACATTTAGACAAATGAGTAAAACATGGACTGGATAAGGTGGGTAAAAATTTATCTGGACCATAGGGCTTGAAGCACAGTGATCAGAAGTAAGAAACCTCAACAGACTGTCAGTTGCTAGTGATTATCCCTCAGAGGCAAATACCAGGAGCAAGAACATTCAACAGCTTTACTAACAAGCTGGATGATGGTCTAGAGTGTACTCCCAGCAATTTTGCAGATGGTAGAAAACTAGGGATAGTGAATAAGATGCCTGGCTCCTGTGTAATTTTACAGGTGTACAAGCTAGAAAAAAGGGCCGAGAGGAACCTCATGAAATTCACTAAAGGCAATGTCCTGCACCAAGAACAGAAAAATCCCATGCAGCACTGCAGGGAGCCGACTGATTAACAGCTGGAAATGAGCTCACCTTCAAGATAGCTCAGGCAGGGACTTTCTTCTTGGAGGTGCACAGTGGAAGACACTGCATGAAACCTGGGAAATTCACTCAGTACAGATTACTATGAAGATGGTCAGACACTGAAGCAGGTGCCCAGAGCAGCTGTGGAATCTCCTCCTTGGAGACATGTGAGACCCATCTGGAAATAGTCCTGGACAACCTTCTCTATCTGGGCCTGCAGGGTGTTGGACTAGAAGGGGTCAGTCTCAACCTGTGTGATATTTCTGTATTTCCGATTTGCCACTGAGGGATCCCCTGAGCCTGAGGCAGTTTCAATGTAACCAGTAATTCTCACTGTTTCACAACTTTGCAGATTACTGACATGCTTAGTGAAGAATCACTTCTTCCTTAGACTGAATCTGCCACCTTCTTTTGTTGCCTCCTAATTCTTATATCCGAAGAGATACTGAATAATTAATAATTCCCTATCTTGTCCATACCACTCAGGATTTTATCAGACTCTGACATTTCCTCCTCAAACATCTTTTCCAGGTTGAAGAGCACTAATCTACCTATTTGCTGCTTCTGTAAAAGCTATTATCAAGTTCTTTTAGCTGTTCTCTAAACCTTTTCCAATTTTACTCCCCACTTTTTGGGGAGAGGGGTTTTGGCCAAAGGAGTCAGCAGGTCTTCACACAGTATCCTAGAAAAAAGTGCATCATGGAGTCATACAATGTCTTCTGTTGTATTCTCTGGTGTTTCCCTAACAATTCATAATATTCAATTTACTTTCTTTACTCTTGTTAAGCATTGAGGTAATATATCCATGCAAGAGAAGAGAACATCCAAAAGGATGTTTTGAAATGTTATCATCTATATTTACAAGCTTAAACAAGATTTGGTTATCAAGAACCTAGAGCTTAAGGAGCTACCTAACAGTTTCCAGTTGAAAATTTATTCCACCACAGTACAGGTACGTGAAAGCTAGAAAGCCAAAATGGGTAAAAACAAACATCTAAGCCTCTTCAAAATCAAATGCCTGAATAGAGTGCTAGGTATTACATATCCACATTCATCGGAAAGTTTGGCAGACCCATGTTTCCAAAGTTATCCAGAAAGGAAAACAGAAATATTTAGAGTACAGGTTAAAAATGAAGCCAAAGCATATGCCATAACCTTGTCACCGAGATGATGGAGTCTACAAGAGTCTAAATGAAAAAAATCCTGCAAATATTTCTCAGTGATGGAAAATGATGAGACTTGACAACACTGAGTTCATACAAAGATCGACAAGGAACACTTGATGGCCATTTTGTGAACTTTTAGTGATTTCTGATTTCGCAGGAAGGTCTCAAAATCTGGCTGTGGACACAGCATGCAGTACTGTGATGAGAAGGTAACATAAATAGCAGCCAGTGAAACTACTCTTGTTTACATTTTGGTCATGACCAGACCTTACACCAGTCTCATGGCCATTTGCGAACAGTAGTCTGCTGTACTTGTATATGTTAAATTCTGGCTACATCAAGGAAATGTAAAAAGTGGAACAAAGAGGATGCGGTTCAAGATTTATAACAATAATGCCACGTGATTACTCTGTTCAAGCATTTAGAGAACTTGATAACTCAACAGCTGTGGGTTTTTAAAATACATATCAACTCAATTCCTGTGGTTTTAATGGAAGAGGCAAATCTTAAAATAGGGTTTTGAATGAGCAGAATCTGCCACTGTGGTTTCTCCAGCAATAAAAAAATGTTAATGGTTGTCAATTAATGTGTTAGATGTCCTTCCTTGACTCGCTATTGGCTAACAATCAGCACTTATAGTTGGAGTGTTGTAAACATGATTGGCTGCTTATGTCTATAAAAATGGAAAAGAGAGCTAACAGGAGAAAATTGTTGTCTGCCTGCCTTGTAACTGCACCTGTAATTAAGAAACAGTCTACCTGCTGTCCTAAAAAAAATTAAATTGGATCTGATTACTTATTTTAATATAAGTGTAAACTATAGGTTTTGCCTTCAGAGTGGCTAGCTAGTGCCCAGTTTCCCAGCAGAATGGCAGGCACATTCCACATAATGTTTCCTTCTGCTGTGCTTTTCTGATCCTAATGTAGAAGGTATCAGTGGATTAACAAAAAGGCAGGAACCCCCCCCCCCGCCCCATATTAGAAACCCAGCCTCTTCACATTCCAACAAAGCCAGAGGGAGTATCACATACAGGTATCTGCAGTTTCACACCCACACTCCAAAGGAGATCAAGTGTTTGACCTACCAGTCTTCAGAGAGTGCTTCAAAATCCTGTGGTCAATAGGCAAGGCAGTGGAAACAAGACTGTCAGAAGACTCTGTTCTACCAATTTTTAGAAGTCACTGCATTTATTAATACAAAGTGAACACAACTCATAGAATGTACATCTTGTTTTAAAAAGTAACTTCTTTTAGGGATTACAGACTTTGCTGACACTGGTACAGTGATAATATCATATGTTGAGATTTCTGCAGAGAATTTAACTTAGTCGTGCACAGGGCTCTCATTGAAGCAATTTGTGCTCAGAACAAAAAATTCAAAGAATCTTACAATAAGTAAGATTAAAAACGTGGATGATTTTTAAGGTCTCTTAGAACCTGTGGTAAGAGTAAATGGCGAGCTCTCACCCTACTGTGGGGATAACTTATATATTCATCAAGGAGCTACGCTGAGTCTCATAAAAGCTGCTATTTTTCATAAAGACCTGAAGAAAACATGAAATCTTTCTGGAAGTGTCACAGAAGACATGAGCTGCCACAGCACGCCAGCTCCTTGGCCAGACTCTCTGCTTCCTCTGTTCATGCTGTGTGGTATCTTCAGTGGAAGGGTCTGTGAACAGTTCAACTTCCTGCAGTGCAAATGTATTTTCCCCCTTTCAGTTATTCTGTCTTCAACTAGAACAACTCTACTTGTCCAGTTCAATAGACTTCCACTCCCATGTTCTAGATGTATTTTTTTATCTATGGCTTGCTTTGTAAGCCCTTCTTTGGATGTTTTTCCTTGTTTCTGTGAGATGGAAGTCACTGGTTTAATGCAAGAGAAAATGTACAAACTATGGGGTACTCTTTCCCTCATTTTGGCTAGTCTGTTCTTCCTCTGCTTCAGTTTTATCTTCTTCATGATCAGATTTCTCATCTGATAACCTCCTCTGACCCTACTAGAGACTCCTTGCAGATCAGGGTGCATTCTTATCCATTTATATTATCTTTCTGCTTTTCTTACCACTTTTCCTTCTTCTTCATCCTTTCTTTGACAATAAAGATTATGTTTTATTTTCTCCCATTTAAAAAAAAAAAAAAAAATCCAGTCTTTCCCCCCTATATCCACTCTCAAAGATCACACGGCAATTTCTGTCAGGTGTCTCATGCCCTGATTCCACCCTCTTTTCAGTTCATCTGAGATTTCAGAACCTTTCTGTTCACCTTTTTATTCAACTGAACCTACAGTCAGTATTACTATATTGACTCACATCTGCTTGAGGCTGAAAATCAGCCCCCTCTCCTCACCATTCTCGCTTGTCTCTTGCCCTTATCACAATAGCCGAGCTCCTCTTTCGAATTATTTTCTTTCCCTAGCTTCAGTGACTTCAGCAGCTTTGTCCTTTCAGGTTTCTCTTGCCAATCACTCCGTTAGTCTGTACTTTCAAGGACCATGTGTGTTCACACATGACTGTATGGAGTTCTGATTTTGGCTCCTTTCCCTCTTTTGTGTCTGCCTGTGTCTCAATAGTCTCATCCACTAACACAACTGCCATTTCCATGGAGAGACACAAGTTTGTACCTCTGCATCATCCAAAATATCTTGGCTTGTCTCTCAACTTCAACATCTTCTGATAGTTATCAGCTAAATGCAGTATGACTAAAGCCTGTCACACACTCCTCTCTTCCCAAGTCAGTCCTTACAACTTCCCTCATTTACAAGTGCTGTGAATGATGGGATCACCAGACTTGTCAGACAGGCAGGTGATGCAAAAAAGTTTTAGGTGCAAAAATCAGATCAAGTTTCCATTTTGCATCTTGTTTCTGGAGCTAAAAAGTTATAAGTTCTTACCAAATTTTCATAATTTTTGCCTTCAAACCCTACAACCTTTTTCTGCTGCTCTTAACAGAAACAATATTCACACTAATGTTGCAAAGACCATTTTTCTAGGCTTCCCTTTTTGACTCTCTCCTTTAACTCCTTTTTTAGCTATCACATAAAGAATTAGGTGGGTTTTGTTGGGTTTTTAAAAGAATGCCTTCCAGGCATATTTCCACTTTTCAAGCTGTCTTGTTCATTCTCGGTATGTCAGTTTTTGTGTGCAACTGATTACCTATAGGAGTTTTCTTGAGTTTTCCTGTACTGTTTCATAGGTTTGAAAGGATAGCCCTGCAAATGACAAGCCCTCCTGCCCTAGTGGATGTGCTAAGTATGAGTCCTTGGTGCTCCCACAGTGGAAATAGTAATGATTAATGTGTACAACATGAGTTTTTCACTGGCTAAATCAAGATCAGATATGTAAGTGTCACTGAATCAGCACGTCACATAGGCTGGAACAGACCAACAATAATCTCTAGTCCAGCCCCAAGCTCAAAGCAGACCCAGGTGGAGTAGGAATCCCAGGACTGTGTCCAGATGGGTCTTGCATCCCTCCAAGGTGAGAGGATGGACCACCTTGTCCCCTCTGGACATCTGCTCCAGTGTCTAATCATTTTCATAGTATCTTGCCCTTTTACAGTGTCCCTCCAAGAGTGTATCTTCCTCTTTTGTACACACCTCAGTCAGGTATCTGTAAACAGCAAAAAGGTGTTTGAACTTCTGTTTTTACAAATGAAACTGTAAGCTGAATGAGAAAATAGAAATCTAAAGTTTGAATTCAATACAAGATACATTCAGGTAGGAAAGGGTATGTTCTTTTTTATTTTTGACTGATTGGAAATTAACAACAAATTAGAAGGATATGTTTGATCTTTGTCACTTGTGAGCTAAGTTAAAGTTCAATGTCTTTCTCTATAAGTCTCAAAGAAACATTGAGGTCTTGGTGAAGAGAATACAAGATGAGAGTTTTTGATGTACATTATGTAAAATCAAACATTAGGTCACTGAAATCCAAATTTCTTTTTTTATAACATTTGTCCGTTAACATCTGAAAGAAAAAAGGAGGTGACTTGAAGCCAACAGACTTTTCTAAATGTACAGTGCTACAGATGATTCCCTAATATTCCTGCTCCAGGCATCTGATTTTACAACAGTGGAAGTGTTTAGTCCATATCATACCTAAGATATAATTTCAGGTAATTCATATGAAGTGTTCTTCATATGAGATCTAAAACAGTGGTACTGCCACACAATTTTTAAAGGACCATTTAGTCTATCAGGGTTTCTTAGTTAAGAAGGCAAATGAGAAAAGAAGACAAAGCCATATTCTTCATTAACTTCTTGTGGTGGGCTAAACTTGGTCAGATACCAGGTGCCCACCAAGCTACTCTATCACTTCTCCTCTCAACTGGACAAAATGGACCAAATTCATCCTCTTTGCAAATTCTTTGGCACATTAAGTTTGAGACAAAATGACACAGAGTAAAATAATGTTGAATCTGTCTCTACTGACCAATGCTTTCACATCTGTGTGTAAACACTGCAAAATCTGTTCACTCACATCCTATTCCCTGTTTCATGACTCACTATGTCTGTGACAAGCTCCTCTTTTGTCTGTAACCAACAGTTCTTTTGAGGTGTATGGAGAGGTCTATGGATAATATGAAAGTCATATAAAATACAAATGTCTGTTCAGAAGCTGAATAGAGCAAACAATGCGGTAGGTGTTTTACCATTCGGAAATCTTTCCTTTCTACATGTCAGCACCTCATCAAAAGCTTCTGACAGTTGTCTGCTCCAGAGAGCTGCCACTTCAGTGCTGAGTGATTGATTCTGCTTGTCAGGGACTAACAAGACTTAATGTTTCTCCCATTGCCTTAACACAGATCAGCTTCTCTCAAAATCCCACCTTTAATAATGAAACCATAATGCTTCAGCAAGGCTTATGATCAATCTCACCTAATTCTACCTTATAAGCCTTTCTATCTGAGCTACTCATATTGGGCTCACTCAAGTCAAACAAGAAAGAGAATTTATAGGGAATGATTCACTTGACCTATTTTAGATATCTACCTTATGCTTAAGCAAATCATGTCTAGGAGTGTCATTTTCTCTTTCATTGATTATAAAAGAAGTCTAGACAAAAAGTTCAAAGATAGACACAGTTGACATCTACTTCTGGTCAGACAAATCCTACCTCTTCTTCCGTTTATACTTTTACAGAGACATCAGTGATAAAAGTCAAACATTTCACTCTTAACACATTAGATCCAAGCACAGTTTATTGGTATGGTGGACCTTTTATATATTCTTATTCTACAATGTTTTATGTATAAAAATATATTGAATAATAATGCCCCTCTTCATAGGGTTCATAAACAAAAGTTTTCACATCTTCATAAAGCAAAGTTTAGGCATCTCTGTGTCACCATTTTTGGAGATAAGTGGATCAGCTGTGTTTGATAGTTTTCAGAGGTACAGAGTGATTAAGAAAAATGGATACTTCAGTAAACATCCAGAGAGATTTGAAGTGGCCTGTTCTATGTATTGCTCACATGTACAGTTACTATTCTTCCAACACAACTCTTGAAGGCAAAACTAGAATCATCTCCA
Source organism: Cnemophilus loriae (assembly GCA_013397755.1). NCBI lineage: Eukaryota > Metazoa > Chordata > Aves > Passeriformes > Corvidae > Cnemophilus > Cnemophilus loriae. Next base: position 2,427,991 of record VZTF01004108.1, on the reverse strand, counting down.
CCATTTGATATACTTACAAAGCTCTTCTTAAGGACTTCAAAATTAACTGGAAGTGATTGAAAATACTGAGGACTAAACCAAATGGGCTAGGAAATTTGATTATTTATCTGACAAAACACATCTGTTAAAGCAGCAAGGTTTCTGGTTATGTATATTTTAATGTTATTTTTATTTTTAAAGTTATACACTTGGAATGCATAAGAAGGACATGGAACTGTTGGAGCAAATCCCGAGGAGGGCCACAAAATTGTTGAGAGGACTGGAGCACTTCCACTATGAAGACAGGCTGAGAATGTTGGGTCTGTTCACCCGGAGAAGAGAAGGTTGCATGGAGACCTCACAGCAACCTTCCAGGATCTGACGAGGACCTAACGGATAGCCGGAGAGGGACTCTTCATGAGGAACTGTAGTGATAGGACAAGGAGTAATGGGTACAAACAGAAAGAGGGGAAATTTAGGTTGGATATTCTTTAGGAGGAATTTCTTTACTGTGAGGGTCAGGAGATAGTGCAGCAGGTTTCCCAGGGAAGCTATGGATGCCCCAACCCTGGCATTGTTCAAAACCTTGAGCATCCCAGTCTAGCGGAAGGTGACCCTGCCCATGGCAGGGAGGTTGAAACTAAATAATCCTCAAGGTCCCTTCCAACCCTTAACATTCTATGACTCTATGGTTCTAATATGGTCATGTGACTTTCATCAAAGGATTAGAAGAGAAAGTATTAAAGAGCATCAAACTGCTGTTTTTGTGATCTCACTAAGGGTGGGATTCAGCTCACTAATATTAATCATACAGAATCTAGACTCTTCTCATCCAAGTGAGTTGTCAAGGCTCCCTCTATAGTCAACACAGAGAGAGACTGGCACTTCCCGACTACGATTAACCAAAATGTAGAATAAATTTCTAAAGGGCATTAGCTGAGTCATTTTTGAAGTTCCTAAATCTACTCATTGATTAAAGAAGATCTATCTGACTAGCTCAGAGTAAATAAATAACTTTTAGATTACCAGAGTGGCAAGAAATTAAGCCAGATCAAATTTTATCTTACTCACGTAGTAACTGTTAACTTGTAATGGCTACCAGCCTCTGGCCGAAGATAAATAGGATGAAAACATTTTGGTAGTATGTGGTAGTATTTAAAATTCAAATAACAACAGCCATTTGGATATAAGGGAAATCTCCACAGACTTATCATTTCACCATGCTTATTGTAGACAGAGTTCAAAAAATTTCACTGAGCCTATAGAGCATCTTGAATTCATTTGTTTGAGGCAGAAAATAGAGTATAATCATTATGCACGAATCTTAAATTCTATTTTCAGAAGAAAAAACTTTTTGAAATATATCCTGATATTTTCAGCTAGAGATATTTTATCTAAAATGTTAGGGAATTATAAGAGAAACACTTGCGAACCATTTAGCACATTCTTAATAAGCAACTTTCCCTTGGCTTGTTTAGAGCTTTCTCAAAGGAGTCTTACTCTAGGAGCATGCCAATTCAGTTGCAACATGAAATTAAAGGTGTGATAAGGGAGGGTCCTCAAAACACACCTACTTTTGATCCAGTGCACTGTTAGAACAGTGATCTAATAGTCAGGACAGGGGGATGGAAGAACTATTTGCAGCTCTGACATTGGCTCTCCGTGACATTGCATAAGTCACAATTCTGCAAAGTCAGAGAAAATGATTAAGCCAGGGGGAGGGGAGGAGGCTCCTATCTGCTTTCAAAAGCACAGTCTTCATCTGGAAAGTGGAAAGACTGAGAATAGAATTCAATCCTCACCGCGAGTCTGGCTCTCAGGAAAGTCATATTCCCCCTAATTAAAGATTGAAGTAGTACAAACACATTTTATCTCCCAGCACTACTGAAATGGCACACCCATGACCTGTTAGCTTTTTTTACAACTGTATTTCAGTTCATCTCTATAATTGTTTGTGATGTCAATGGTTTAGCTTTTATAACTGGCATTAGGAATCAACATGTTCCAGTAGATGGATTGGAATTCTCCAAAGGATGCAGAAAATGTTATTATGTCTAGGAAAATTACATACTTGGTTGCTAAAAAATAATTTGTTTCAGCAATGAGTACTGGGCAGATTCTCTAGAGATGACTCTTATACCTGCACAAAATCCCACTGATGTTAATGGGGCTTCATGTGTTGTCAAGAATTGACCCACCAGATGAGCTTGCAAAATTAGAGCTTTAAAGCAGTCATTTTTAAAGCTCTCTGACCTCAAGCAGACTGCCAAAGAAGTAGATCATAAGAAACAAGCTCTGTTTAATCAATGAAGTCCACTTGCTGCCAAGTTCTCACCCTGCTTCTTTCCTTTTCCCCCTGCAGTGAATAAAATATTGACCACTACCAAGAATATCCTCCTAATTAACTTCTAGACTCAGTCCCTACTGTACAGGTTAGGAACTGCTTAAGCTCTATCCAAGAGTGCTGTGGACTAATGAAGTAGGTAGGATCTCCCCCAGAATTAGCACTTCACTTTTGCACAGCTCTTTATCCTTCCTTTCCACTTCTAATTTTTTTTTTCCTGAAGAAGGGAAAGAAGAAAAAATAAATGTTTTTTGCTTAGGTGAACTGGATGCCAAAGGAGCTATATAATTGGGTCACTAATATTGACAAGTCAGAGGACTTCCACTCCCATTTTAAATTTCATACGTCATTGCTAAATAAAATCAGGAAATCGCTATTCCAGTCAAAAGGTGTTTATTGCCATTTCCTCATTCACTTTCAGAAAAAATATTTTCTTTGACCAGAAACTCCACTAAGCCTTTAAAGCAACTCACAGGTAGGAAAAAACATATAGATATACAAGTTAGTCATTAGGTTAACTTGCCAAGGAAAAGTGACTGTGCTAATTAAACAATCATTCTTCTAAGATTAGAGTATTGGAAAAGTGTGGATAGCAAACAAGTGGGACAGAGGAAGTATTAGGATAGGTTGAGGAGGAGGATATTTATTGGTAGCAAAGGAAGTGAAGAGACTGAGGAGGAAGAAAACAAACAGATTCTGTTTGTGATTCAAACGGTAAGAAAGATAGAAGAGATCACAAAATAGGAGGAGACAAGAAGAAAAGGTAGTCAGAGAATACAACCCAAAGGTTACACATGCAGTAGTAGATTTTTAAGTATGTCAGAGCAAATTTGAACACAGGGCTCAAGGCCATCAGTCCTGGCTTGACTTCAACCCTTTTCTTCTTCTTCTTTTTGCCTTTTCTTTTTTTTTCATGATGACATCACAACCATGACATAAAGAGGCCATACCTCCTCAGTGCCTCTAGAGTTATGACTGCACTTAGAACAGCCAGTACACTTTAGCTTATTATGTTATCTGTTTGTTTCCAAGGCCTCCCTGTGACATGCAGTGAATTTTATCAATGTTCCAATCTTAAATGTTTCTAGTATAAGAATAAGGAAGTTTCCCATTAAGTTGCATGCTACCCATAGCCTTGGAATCTGTGGATGACTTACCTAAGAGATGTAGGAACCTACATCAAAGGGAATAGAAGCTGACTCAGTGAATATGGAAACTATCTATGATACATACCTGATACTCATGCATATGTTGGCGACTATCCCAGGCTCATGCCTTAACTTCTGCTTTGTCCTCCCAGATGTGTCATCATTGTGAAATCTGCAGAGCTCTGCTTACTAAAATGGATTATACATTTTTTAAAAATAATCTTGTTTTACTGCAAACACAGATCATTCCACGTCAGGCTCTTTTCAAATACCTTTAAGTTTGGAGCAATAGAGATGGAGAAGTAAATACGGGTTAGAAGTTGTGACACTGAAGAAATACCAGGAAAGAAACATGATATGGTTCAGAAACACATAACTGCTTTGCCAAAACTGTGTGTGGTGCAGAGAATGTAGCTATCTTTGTGCTTGGCTTTAGTCACATATTATTCAGGAGAGAATATAAATCTAATAATCCCAAAAAAATCATGTGGCTGGTCTGGAGGCTGCATGTGTTAGGATGCTACTCTGGGAAAATTGCTAGACAAGGGCAAAAGGCTAATCATTAGCACTGGTGTTTGTGCTCATCTGGTCAGAGATAAACAGGAAAGAAACATCCATCCATCCCACTCAGTTGGACATAACTCACACTTGAAGAGTCATAAGCAGGGTCTAGCCAGTTTGTGCTCTCTTATGCATGTTCCCTTTCCAGATGCACACTTCTTCATAGTCTGCTGGGCAATTCAAGCCTCCAAAGTATTTTTTTTCTCATTGGCTGTTGATCTATCTTACCCACAATTGTTCTGGATCCGAGGGACAAAGATTTGCAGAATCTGCTATCTGTATATTTAAAGACAGAAGTGTTTTGCTACTTCTGCAATGGAAGCCCATTGTGGGGAGGTGTGAGACACTGCAAAGATGCTGCTGATATTCGGGGATATTCTCCGGACATAAGACAGCATCATGGGATAGGCTGAAGAACCGAATGAAGGTCACTCTGCTAAAGGCTGCTAAGACCCAGAATACGTCCAAAGTTAGATAATCTTCTTCTTAACTGAAAGACATTTAGTGTTAAAGGAATATTGGAATAAAACAGCACTGCACTGACAGACCTGAGCTCGCACCTCATTATTGTACCACAAACAGTGTAGACCATTGCATTATTCCCCAGGAAGAGTGTGAAGAGGCATGTCAGTGGAAACTGTCCTATCAGACAACAGTTAATAAGGTTCTCCCTGCCCTTATTCTCATGTCACATCAAGTTTTATGCCTCATATGCAATGTAACATCACAAATTACGTAAGTACCTAATGTGGTTAGACCCAATGAACATTACAAAGCTGGATGTTGGTGATTACGGATCTGTTGTGTTCTGTGCTGCAGTACTACAGTTCTAACCTACAAAGGATCCAGCTAAAGTTAGTGATAAAAACCTGAGACTGAACAAGACTCCCTAAAAACACAGCTCCTCTAAAACACTCATATAACATCAAACTGCATAGATATTTTAATATTCGCAGATATTTTGGCCCAAATTTTAATGCTGATCCTTCTTAGAATAATTATATATTTCAAATCTGGTCAAATTCCACAGAGAAAGCAGCATGTTAAAAGATTCTGAGAAGAGATAACAAGGGAGTCAAGTCTAGGTAATGACACAAATAAAATAATTTGTACAACAGGAGTAGGAGTCCAGTTACAAGCCTGTTTGCAAGACAGGCTAGTACAGAATAAATAGGTGACTTATGGTAACATGCTGAAGTCATCAAACCCAAACAGCACTCTGATAGTACAAATTCAAGTCTTGCCATTGTTAAGAATTTTTATATGTGTAGTTTGCATTCTGAAGGAGCTCTTTCAGGAACATTTGTACTGAAAACAATAATTCAGGTTTAAGAGCCAATATGTCAAAATGCTTTCTAATCAATGTGCATATCCAGAGTATTCTGAAAATTTACGTACCTAGGGAAGAATTAAAAGTGCAAGTTTAAGGTAATTTTCTTCAGTTGTCTTTCTGCTCAAAGGGACTAATTTTCATAAACAAGATGCTTGATTTACATATGTAAGTGCATTGTCTTGAAAATTGCAATAGTAGAGGCTGAAGCAGAACTACTGGTAGAGACTTAAGATCATTTGACTAAGGCACTTCCAATATGCAATGCCCACAGTACAATACCTTCCAACTTTAAATGTGTTCTGAAGTCTATATAAATAACTGAATGCTGCTGTGACCAGACAATGAATCATTTTCTTCTGCGGGAAAATCTTGAGACATTTAGTCCAAGCATTCCTCAGATGTAGCTCTCCTCAGGAAATAGCTGATTTTATTATCAAGAGTGCTTTAAATTCCATGTTGGCAGTGCAGTTGTTTGGAAAATTGTCAGACTTTGAATAAAGGTAGGTAAACACATTAGGTAGATGGGTTGTCTCATCCCCCAAGAACTCATGGGAAAATCTCTGTTCATTTCTATTGAGTCTTCTCAATACATCTCCTACTGGTATGTATGAGCTATTTCATATTTACTCCAGAGGGGCTAAAGTCCCTTTTTTAAATATTATCCATTCAAAGTCAAGTAAAGGATCTAGGTCTCCCCCATAGCGTTATTATTCTTACTGTAATGATCAGGAGATGTTTGCCTCATGGCCTGTCAGTTTACTACGTACAGTCTTTGCTGTAGTCCATCTTAGACTTCAGTACATAAACCTTTCTCATGGTGGCAAAACCAGCTGGAAGGGCTTTTATCCTACCCCACCTTGAGCCATTTGTTTCTGCATTTTTCATAGGAGTTCACTGCCTAGTTTTGTTGTGCTAATAAGACTGTGAGGCTGTTATAACACGGACCAGCAACACAATTTGAGGTTAAAAACTAATGCAGTTTTTTACCCTACTCCAAGTTTCTGGCAATAAGCAGAACTGAATTATGATGGGAGATCTGAGTAGCAGAACCTGAATTTGTGTTCTGAAGTAATGTTGTGCCGGCACATACATCTGCTGAACCTCGAGAGTTATACATTTCACCTTTCCTCAATGAGATGCATGTCTGTAGGCTTCTTCTTGACTCCCCATCCCCATGCTTACTACAGTTTTGTTTTGAAATTGCATAAAATACATTTTAAACTGTGGGAAAGCTGCATGTCAATATCAGCAGTACAACAGCATACATAACAGTATAAATAACAGCAGTTGTGACATCCAGGTTTCACTGGAGCAATTGTCATTGGACCAACTTTCCAGGAACTGTCCATATGGAAAGGTTATCACATAGAAAAAGTCCACTCAGTCAGTTTACTGAACTAACCATCCACTGTCTGTCATGAAGCTTTCATGTGGCATCCCACATATAAGTCCCAGGTGTGCATCCTCATTGGCAACTCTTTACTGAAAAGAAGGGAAACTGATTGCCACAAAACTTACCTACTAAAGTTCAGCCTAAACAGTGGCTCTTTACATTATTCCCAAATGTGAGCTGTATTTATACTTAAAATCACTGAAAATCTATAATACTGATAAAGAGCTTAAATTTGAAGGGACCAAAAAATACAGGATTGAAGTAATGCTAGGGAAACACTGACAGCAAAGGAGTGATTGTTTTCCTGCTATCAGTGTTTCTATGTGCAGACATATATAATACACACACAGCAAGGAGCAGGAGCTTCATTTAGTATTTAGGTTTTCCTAAAACTTTGAGCAGGAATGCGCCGAAATGCTTTGGAGAGGAAGTCGTACAAAACAGAAGTATGTAAAACAGAAGAGTGTTATCGTACTTAGCTAGCAATTCTCTCTAGGCTTTTCCAAAGAAAGCCATTTGGCCTAATAATTACTGAGTGAATTTTTCAAGAAAGAGTCATAACCTTGCCAAATTCAATTCTTTGTCCAAAATTACTGGAATGTAACATCTAGTTCGTTAGTTTTATTCTAACACAGAGGGAGAAAAATCCACAAAGGTTTTATATTTTCTTTCAGAAGGAACTTCCCCCAGAATCTCAAACTGAAACAAACCTTCTGGAAAAGGGTAAGTCTGGATTTGAGTCCACATGGCTTTTAAGTTTTTAAAAATATGACAGGAAAGTGAAAACAAACACAGAATTGAACATGTCGAGCAACTACTGAGGCTGTCTGTAACAAAAAAATGACTTCTTAATTTATATAGCTTGAGGTGGGGGTTAAGCTATGTAGAAATAAATCCTTTAGTGAGCAGGAGGAGTACTCAGGAAGCTTGCTTTTCTATTGGCTTCAGTCCTTTGTCCCTAAACATTCACACCACAATCTTTCTCCCAGAGGCAACACGATGGGATTAGCTACCTTGCTGCTGATTTTCACTACATTTTAGGGAACTCTGAGATCTTTAGCCTTCTGTTAATTTCATTTGAAATTATTTAACAGATTTATAGGTCATTAGAGAGACTCTAATAAAATATATCACATAAGCTGTAATTTATCAAGCTAGCAAATATAAACACTCTTTAATTTCCAAAATGAGGAATTTCCTTATAAGAGAGTACCTTACAACACACAGCTATATAATTCATATAAAGAGCAATTTTCTTCCCTATAGACAAACAGTTAGGATTCAGTCAGGTAGCAAGACTTCAGTGGAAAAGACCTGGACAAAGCCAGGATGCTTCTTGAGAAACCAGTTCTCAGATAAAATGCAGTAGCTGATAGTCTGTGTAGTCTCTGCTATGCAAATGCAAATAAAATAAGTTAGCATGTAACTCTTTTAAAATAGAAATAAAACTGTTGTGACAAAAACTTATACTATATTTCCACTGTAAAATAACTATTCATTAGTGACTAATGGAATGTCTTCCTCTCACCATTACAGTGAAAAATGTTAGATGATTACTAAACCTCACTGGAAAATAATGTATTATGTATTCTTTTCTTAACTTTCCTCTGAGGAATAAATAGATTACTGGTTGATAAGTGATGCCTTCTTTTCAATGCATTTATTTTAAATTGTTCTGACCTGCTTAAAGTATTAAAATTATTTATATGAGATGCTCATATGTATTTCTTATGTAGGTGAGGGACTCGAAATTTGGCAGCAAAATAGCTTCTGTGTCAGGGATGAGTCTTTTGTAATCTCCCTGGTGAACTGCCACAATGATAAGCCTTTAATGAGAACCACTCTTTGCTCATGCCCAGCAGTGTCTCACCACAATTTGACAGCTACAGTCTCGTAAGAGTCTTTCTGCGCTGAGGTGCTGAGCTGGACAATCTCTGTTGCTGCTGCTCCAGGTTGCTGTAGAGCATTGCCAGAGTGGGCATCAGAGCTGGAAACAGGAAGACTCTTCTCTGTGGTCTTGACATCCTTGTACCAATGAGTCAGTACCAGAGAAAGAACCTGAATGAAATTCATTAACAAAAAATGGAAATTCAATCTGTCTGAAATGCCAAATGTAGCAAAAGCCTGGACTGGGGGAGTTTGGATAGACTTTGGGGACAAGACAACTGGTTGTTGTTATTGGTAAATTAAGAAAAGGGTATCAGCTTCAGGAAAGTGAGTTTGGGACTAAGATAGCTAGCAGATGAGAAGGCTGAAACAGAATGGGAAGTTGAAGGGAATCCTGAGACTAAATAAAGAAACTGGAGTAAGAGTTGAAGGAATTAAAGATAGAGAGGTTGGAAGTGGCAAGGACAGCAATGCTTGTGGAAATTTGTAGCAGGACTGAGAAGAGGCTGTAATCTTGTGCGTGCGTGTGTGTGTGTGTGTGTGTGTGTGTGTGTGTGTGTGTTTGAAGTGAATTATACAAAGTAGGGAGCAGGGAGCCAGGGCTCCTAATCCTGCAAATGGCTAAGCACTCTGACCAGAGCAGGAAACTGGTGGTGAGCCACAGCCAAAAACACAGAATGGGAGCTGGGGGTCTGGAGCTGCAAGAAGAATCCTGCAAGTGCAGTCATACCACTTTGGCAGTAAGTGAATGACAGAGAGACTACACTTGGATTCTAAAGAAAAAAAAAAAGGACCAGCAAGACAGATCTGAGTGGATGGGGACAGTAAAAATCTACCTGAGGTGGACAAAGTCCTCCACCTACTAGATCACACCCTGGCAGCACTTAGACCTGAACCCATGTTTCTTGACTGTTCACATTCTTCTGATGTCACCAAACACTTGTGAAAGTCACTAAGGTTTGAGTAAGTCAGTATTTGGTCTTCAGTGGATTTGAGATCACACTCTCACAGAAAAGAATGAACATGCATTCTCTCTCGTCTCTGACTGCCCCTTCCTTGCTTCAGTATTAATGAGTATGGACCCACAGGAAGAGGTGATGCAGCTCACAGAGCTAATCAGACACAGGATACTATTTCGCAGAGATAGCTTTCAATAAGATCAGCAGGCTGATCTGATTTACTGTTTTACCACTCAAGTACTCATGTCGACAAAAGTGAAAATGGCAGAAGCTGCAGCAGAGACAGATGGGAATGCAGGGAATATCTCCACTATCAATTTTTTTGGACTCTCTGGTCCTACATTCACTTATACCAACCCTGAAATGACGCCCTCTTTCCCTGCCATTGATGGACTTTATGGATGGGATCACTTACTGATACTGTTACTCACTAATTGAATTGTACGAACCTCCTTTCTGTAACTAAAAATTTTAACCCTGCTAATGAATGGTAATTTTGCAGTCTGCATGGTGCCAAACAAGGAGATCTCGAGTTTCGTTTGCTTCTTTAATTGTCTTGAAAAAAGCTAAAAAAAAAAAAAAAATCTGAGCTGGCACATTATGAAACTTGTAAAATAAGGATTCTGAGACAAGGAATTAAAGTTGCCTTGTGGAAAACCAAAACATAATTGTATAACCAAAGTCAGTATCATAACAGCTATAAAACAGAGCTCCCTTAAAGCAGCTCCAGAGTTTCTGATTTTGCAACTTTCATAATGTTCTTTTAAGGTTTCCTGTGCACGTGTAGTAGAATACAAGCTCATCTGAATCTCTGATTAAGTATTTTAGAAAGGCTGAGAAAAAAGGAGAAAGAGGCATGTATGTTTTATAGGTATAAGCAAGCAACGAAAGGTACCATAGCTGAAAGAGAGTGAAATGAAAGGCACTTACATCATACAGCTTTCCTGCAATAAAACTCTAAACACACCAAGTATTCTTGAATATTCCCTTGAGGTTGCTTATTGACACCTGCAAAGCAAAAAACTCTTTGTATTGTATTAATTATAATGTCTCTGTACCACTACAAGTAATGCAAAAGTACTTGCTTTTTCACTCTGAGGGAGAAGGGGAATAGTCTGTACAAGTTAGCTTTTTAAAATAACTATTATATTACTTGAAATTCCATTAACAGAATTAATTTTGCTGTGCTTAGAATTTGATAGAATTGTATAAATTTTAATAAAATTTTAATCGTTGATGAGGGAAAACGTGTGAAGTTTGAAAAAGATGGCCCTAAGTCAACAGTATCACTCTGCCTTTATAGGAAGTGGACTTTGGTTTGGTAACTAAATTCATTATCAACAAACTCACGGAGGAAACATTTCCTTTGTACGGGCGTATCTACTTGGAGATTGTGTACCTGCATAAAGTGAGTTTGACTGGAGCAGGCTGGAGCTGCATTTGCAGAGTGGACTTCAGAGAATCACCAGGCTTTTCATCAAGAAGATGATAGATGATGGCTATACTGTCATGCTGGTCACAGCCTGGCTCAGAGCAGAATACTAAACTAGCTAGTTGCTCAAATAAATTGGTCTCTACAGAAGTGATTTTCTTTAGACTGAACCAGAAAACAAGAGGCTCTCCCCTTGCTACTCCTGATATACTCTTGCAGACTGGTGAGCAGGAGGACTTCCATTTGCACTTCTGAGGTTGAGCATATGCATGATGGAAAGTTTTTGTGCTGTATGTACAATTAATTAGACCCACTCTTCTCCAAATAAAGGACAGTTGTATTAATGTTCTCAAAGGATACTGTAGATGGAAAAAAGTAATTAATAGTGATAACTAACAAGGTTAAGTTTCAATTTTCAGAGCCAAAAATTAACTGCATGAAATGGAAGGCTCTAGACTTTAGTTATTTTGTTTTTAAGACAGAGCAATAAGATTAATTCACGTCAGGCTTTGTTGCTAGCTCTGGCACGTAGCAGAAGAGACATATTGTAGGACTTAGCAAGACTGTGAGTTAGCAGCTCTTTTCGTCAGAGACTTGTGCTAGTGATTTAATTGTGGAACATGTTCATTTTTCTGTATTTTGAAACTGTTATACATTATATATATGATTTATGTGATACACATGTAACATGCTTATCTTGCAGCAGACAACACATTGGAGGATAACTGCAACTGAAGGTGTATTGATCAAAAGAACCCCCTCTAAATCATTATTACAGAAACTTACAACAAAAACACAACCAAAATGATTTTGTAGAAGCTGTAAATTGGTTGGGCAAAAGGTAGACTCATCTGTGGATGAGGAGGGAAATATTTTCATGGGTTGTCAGCAATACTGCAGGCTCTCTGAAATACCTGTGAATATTAGTAAGTTTTAGAAAATAGTTCCACCACTACAGTAGTTGCTCCAAGTGAGTAAATGCCCACTTAATCAGAAGTAAAAAACTAAAGACTGACACATTTGAAAGGCTTGTTGAGCTGTAACTTGAAAGCAAATTTGGTGGATACTACTGTATCACGGAATGAGTTAGGAAAGACTTCAGGGGAAGTGTCAGAACAAACTGTACAGGCTTTTTTGCCAAGTGTCATTATTTTCTATGAACGCATTGCATTATCTGGTAAAATAGTTCGAATGTGTCACCAGGTATGTCATGCCCACCTGCACTTGGAGATTATGTCTGAAAAGATCAACCGAAAATCTCTAAAGAGCAAATTTCATATTATTCACACTTTGAAAACCAGAAATGTCAAAGCTATTTGCCACAAGTGTATAGTAGGCTTGGTAGTATGGACAGTGATGGAAATCTCTATTACTTATTTTTCAATTCACTCTATACATAGCAAAAGTGTAAAAAAAGCCAGTGTGAAAAGAGTCTTAGTAAAAAATTATCTCTATCAGACTGAATTTGAATTTTTGGGTTTTTTTTTTACAATTAATTATTTGGTTAGGGTTGTAAAAAGAATGAAACTTATGTACTCTAACTCAAGTGCATATATAAATTAAACTAAATTAAAATATTCTTTCTGAGCAAAATCACTTAAAGTGGTGGCAGTGTGGGCTTCCACAATATTGTTAGTGAATACTGAAGTGCAACTGTACTGCTCTAGAATTTAATGGACTAAGTTCCTGAGATCAGAAGATCTATCACCTGCTGTTTAAGATGCCACAGTCAAAACGGAATAGGAAAAAAGTATATGGAACTTTATTCCTCAAATCACATTTTGAAAAAAATTAAGTTTTTTTTCTGTGTATAACAATAATGATAATCACTATTGTAAATTCCCTTGAGGGGAAGCTGTATGAGGAGTGGCTGAGGTCACTTGGTCTGTTCAGCCTGGAGAAGAGGAGACTGAGGGGAGACCTCACTGCAGTTAAACTTCCTTGTGAGGGGAGGAGGAGGGGCAGACACTGATCTCTTCTCTGTGGTGACCAGTGAGAGGTCCTGACGGAATGGCCTGGAGTTGTCAGGAGAGGTTTAGGTTGTATATCAGGAAAAGGTTCTTCACCCACAGGGTGGTTGGGCACTGGAACAGGCTCCCCAAGGAAATGGTCACAGCACTAGCCTGCGAGAGTTCAAGAAGTGTTTGGACAATCGTCTCAGGAACATGGTGTGATTCTTGGGAATAGTCCTCTGCAGTGCCAGGAGTTGGATTTGATGATCCTTCTGGGTCCCTTCCAACTCAGAATACTCTATGATTCTATGATTCCATATCTCTAATTAATACTGCCACTAACAGAAAAACTGTAGGGATCCATTCACTTGATTTTGTTTCTTGCAGGAGAGAAGAGATGAGAACAAATTTAAGCAAAGCTGACATGGGTCTACATTACAGGATTTGTTTCAGGATTATGACCACAGAAGACAAGGTGATAAAAAAACCCCCAAACACCCCAAGAAATTACAATGTGATCTTTCAGATTTTGTGTGTTAGTTGAAGATTCAGAAATAAATTATGCTGATGCTTGATTACCATTTGTCAATAATCCAAAAATTTAAATTTCCCATCAGCTTTTACCTTAGTGGACTCTTAACAGCCAGAACTTGAAATTCCACAAAGGAATAGGATTGTTTTCCCTCTTTCCAGACATATGATTGTTTTCTGAAGTAATATCCATGTGGAGACTTTTAATTTTTGCCAATTACTTCCCAAAAAATATTTATAATTCCCTAATGAGATTTAAACAGAAATTGCATTTCTTCAGCAAGCCTGAATCAGCAGGACATTAGCGTACATGTTGAAGACTATAGTGAAGGGGAAAACCTGTGTATGTGCATAGGTATCTTGCTTTAAGGTTTATATTCTGCTGAAAACAAAAATTCTTCTCTTTATATCCTAGAATGCAAAACAAATTTTTACCTTGGGCTGCTCTTCAAAGCCCAAAGATCCTAACAGCCACGCAAACACTGTTTTAAATATTTTTCAGTGTGTCAAGAATTGCATAAGAGTATGGTTATTAATCCTCAGCTTCATAAATTCCCCCCACACCCCGAGATTCCAAATTAGCTGACAGGGTCAAAAATTCATCACAAATTCTCCTTAACCAGTTGGACAGAAGATGAACCTACTTACCTCGTTCACTGCTACATTTTCATCAGCAGCAATGTAATTGTGTTTCATGTCACTGAGAAGGTACCCATGTTGGAAGATGGCAAAGGCTTCCGTGGCCAGAATAAACAAGAAGATGGAAAATGGACTTTGAACATACATGTATTTATCTTCAATAACTACTGTGTTGTTTCATCTATGTTCAGAGCATATCTACAGCTGTTCTTCTCTTCAGCTTTCTCTAAGAAAACTAGTATTATTTTTCCTTATGTGACATTTCCATGATAACATTGAACACGTTTTAACTGACCTGAGAATATCAGATAAATGCAGAAGTACTGTAGTCAGTTCTTTCATTCATGTGTCTGCATTTATTTTATTTTTGTCAGATATTGTTTTCTTCTTACACAATGTAATAGGAATGTGACAGTGACAAGTGCGGGCGTGTCTTTGAATAATTTTTCAAGCTGAATTTGGATCTGTGTTTAATATGAAGTTTCTGTACTATACATAAGGCACTGGACACGTGACTTTCAGATCTTGATGTGAATTTTCACTTCCAGCCAGGTGACAGACACAGACATGTGAACACCTGGGTTAACCTTCTGTGGATGAGAGTATTCCCGCAATGGAGCAGCACTATCATTAATATCCCCACTGCTTTTTAAACTCACTCCTGTAAGTCAGATTATTTGAGCCAATATACCTTTCCAGAGCTGATTGTGTCAGTTGTTAGAGGTTGCCTGTCCTTGGTGGTGGAGGAATTGTGAGAAGCCATTTGATGACTATCAGCATGACTATGTTATTTCTGCATATCCCTATGCAGTGGATTAGTTCCAGCTGGACCTTAACCAAAATTGAACTAAATATGTGCTTAGGCTCTTTGGTGTTTCTAAAATCTCCTTTTCTCTCATGCTTTATTCCAACTGATAAATAAAGATGTCTTCTTTCAAGGAGCTGTTTGTCAATATCAAAAGAAAAACAGGTGCATGAAACCAGTCAGATCTGCAGCATGATGGACATTACTGTATACCGGATAGCGCTGGCCTCCTGACTGAAGATAAAAGAAAAGCAAGACTGCACACAAACACAAACCCAGCATCACACAAGTCAGAGAGGAGACAGAGGTGAAGTCACTCCTGTAACACTGGAAATGGCCTGTTAGGATTCTGGAAAAGGCTGATACCAACTCCATTGCCTACTCCTACACTTACAACTCTCTGCAAAGAAAAAAAACCCACAACACTTTTGAGTTTATTAAGCCTTGAATACATATACATTTCTCTGCCTATGAATGAATACTTATCTTCAGCAAAATTATATTTGCTAACTCTAGAAGCTGCTTTATAGAACTTTGACCTTTGAAGTCGATGAGAGCATTATCACCTGACTAATGGAGTATGTCCATAAAGCGTAAAAACCTGTTTTGTCTTACTGTATACCACTTGCTGATGATTTTCTTTGGCATGTTTTAAGTATGCTCAAGAACAACTAATGTAAAGAATAGAATTTGAAATAGGCCCTGAGCCCTTGGCTTCTCCTGTTTCTTGCAGAAGCAGGGAAATTTCTTCTGTGATGCCATCTCCAGTTTCCTTGATATGTTCCACATGACAGAGTCTCTGAATAGAGCCAGGAAGATGAACAGTTACTGTTCTCTGCTCTGGACTTAGATAGTTTTTACAGAAATATAAATGATTTGTGATACATTTTTAATGGTTGACAGGGGTTTTTTCCCTTGCCATTCTAAAGAGCTTTCAGCAAAAAGCCTATTCCTTTAGGAAATCCCAGTGTTCCAGACTTTGTAGGTGTAGAAAATCCTTTATTGCACTTTAGTATCACTTCCATATACAGAAACAATTTCAAGTAGTTCTGAGGTCTTTTGCATATATTCCTTTCAAGCCTTCATCTTGTCTGAACCTTGAACTATTGCAGTCAAGTTAATTAGAGCAGCCTTTACAGGTTCAAAAGATTCAGATAGCAATTGCATTACTGTTTTTACAAATTTTCAAATACTTTTCAAACAGTTCCTCTCTGATATATGGATTATATGGAAAAAAATTGTAACACTATGATGTTATATATAAAGATACTATCTTCTGCACTCATTTGGGCTGACCCGCATGACTAATTCGTAACTATGCTATTTGTGAGTAATGGCATCATCCCATATTTATTTTCAAGAACTTTATAATATGTAGTGCTTATGCATGCCTGTGATGATCTAAGATTGTATCTTTGGGGATTCTTACACTGTTTTATTATAGCCAGTACACACAGTAATGCCTACGGTTAATGCTGCTTGATGCTTTCTAGTATAAGACATTTTACATTGCTATCTTTGCTGAGTTTAAACCACTCGGATTGCAACTTTTCAATATGTGACCCTTGATTAATTCTTTGAAAGAATACTTCACCTGAAAAGATCCAGTTTGTCATTGGGTTTGGGGGCTTCTTTTGTTTGTTTGTTTTGTTTCTTTTTTCCTAGAACAATGTTCAGAAAAAAATGTTGTTCCTCGAATAGCTTTTGTAGTTTTCATTATTGGGATGTGCCAACAATACAACTTGACAGTGGATTGACTCATTGAGAAAGTACTCGCTGGAGTCTCCTCATATCTCCTTCTCTCACTTCTCACTGCTGCCTAGTGATCTTAGGGTAAGATTACAAAAGGTAGATGTAAGGAACTTTTAATGGCAGGAATTCCTTACAAACTATGTTCAAACTATGCTCACTTCAGTGAGCCAAGATGACATAAATACAGTAAAATGATTGGCATTTAGTTAATTTCTCTGTTTGATTAGGCGTGAGTTGAGATAATTTTGATTTATTAACTTTATTTTGTTGCTTTTAAGAATAATGAATATGCTGCAACACAAAATAATTAATACCAAAATAAAAGATAGTAATTGTGACTTTGTTAATGTTTGACTTTCTAGAGGAAAACTCATTCCCCACTACATTCCTGTAGAAAGACTGATAGACACATAACCATGCCCTTCTAAAACACGACCTCCTTGTGTGAGGACAATGAACACAGTCCAAGATGACACAGAGGCTTGATGGCAAAACCTAGTAAAGTGTTTACTAGTGAATTTACCCTTGTCTATTGATAGCAAAACTTGTAGTACGAGACCAAATGATCGCCAGTGAGCAGCTGCTAAAATATAACAGAGCAAATCCAGTAGAATTCAGCCTATCCTAATACAGGCAAACTTCTGGAACAAGGCCTTTTGTTCCAGTGCCGCCAGTCTAAACAACAAGGCTATTGACTGCATGTGCCAGCCTTTGTTACTGGGGGCTACCTGAAAAGATTAAAATTGCATGAATCTGCTATTTCAGATCCATCAATTCTCAGCTGCAAAACCTCCATCTGTAAACTGACCCAGGAGGAGTAGACTGTTGACTTAAGCTTCTATGTTAAAGTGTCATACTGTCATGGTCTATCCCTAGGAAATAAATTAATTGCCAGTGCTAAATAAGTCTCAAGAAGCTGTAGCATAGTTTTGATCTTTCATATTGCCACAATTATTGCAAAAGGTCAATAAGTCATCTACGGACCATCAGTCAAATCAGTAAGTCCTTTAGACAACTTCACAGAGAGGAAACAAAATGAAAGGCATTCAGACCACATCCTCTTCCACTTTGTCACATTTTTACTAAGCTATATACTGACATGAACACGCTTCTCCAAAAAGGAACTGTTTGTGAATCATCTCCAAGATGAGCCACTAAAGATTCCTTACCTTTTGCACCTCTTCCTTTACAGAATATATTATTTTTGTTCAGGCTATATTGAATCCATAGTGAAATCTGCAGGCTAAGGATGAATCAAGTAGATATTTTACTTTCCCTTCTCTATGCTGAAAGGCAGCTTGCACAGTTTTGTGAAAAGTTTTTCAAGCACTGAGCCTAACATTAGCACAATATTCTTACATGAATCAAACTTCTGGTAAGAAGTACTGGTTGAACCAGGCTGCACTGCAGTGTCCTAAAAAAATGTACATTATGATGATTACAGGAAGACTAAATTGTCCTGGTTCTGGCCAGGACAGCGGTAATTTTTGCAGTATCCAGAAGGGGCATGGCTAGGACCCAGAGGTTATTCTGTACCACCTCACATCATTTTCCAGGGATGGGGAAGAGCTCCCTTCCAAGTTGGCATAGAGTGGCGGAGGGAGCGGTTGGGTATTTTCTATTGTCAGGGGGTTTCCGTGTGAATCGTTTGGTTTTTGTACCCCCTGTAATTAGTATTGTTGATTATATTGTTTGCTTTCCTATCTCATGGCTGTTTCCAGTAAATTGGTGTTGAATCCTCAAACTGAAAAAACCCCGTAGATCTTAAGTTCATATTGTTTATTCATAAAAATACATTTCTATTGCTTCAGAAGATAACTTTCCTCTACATTGTTCAGTTTTCCCTTTTTGAGTTACTTAAGAAGAAAAGATAGTTAAGCCTTTTTATTTTTCACATCTGAATGGAAAAAAATGACGGTTTTTGGTCTTTCTCCAATTATCAGAAGAAACACCCTGTTCTTTCTCAATGTTTACAAATGTCTTTATTTTCCTAAATGAAAACAGCAAACAGTTTACCACCCAAACTAACATTCACTTCACTGGACAACACCAGTTATAGGGTTTGGAAAAGCCTTGATAGGCCAAGTTGAGAAAAAAAAATGCTGGAGATATTTACAGTCTTGAAAAGTCAGCCTGCAAATACCATACTCATAACCAGAAAAAAACCCAAAGTTCTCCATGAAAAAATATCCTGCATGAGCTGTAATAGAATATGTACTTCATTGAAAATCTGTAAGCCTCTCTGCATTCTCTGTAAAAACACAGAATTTCAGATGTCCCTATTCCCCACATACTTACTCATTCTAAAAGCGTATTTAGTCATGAGAACGCAAATTACAAATTCAAAGAGAAAAGCAAAGAATGTCTGTCTTTCAGATATGGTACCTACATTTGCATCAGTCCTCAACCTACTCCTTTCTTAGATTATGACATCTCCTTTTGAAAACTGAAGAGGACATTCCCTAATTTAATCTTCAGGTAATGCACTCTTCATAATGATCATTACATTGACTGTAAGAACTAGCAAATTGTTATGGCTGATCAGACATTTAAAGTGTTCTATAAGGATAAAATTATCCTTCATCTTCACTCCATGTTCCCATTCCATCCCAATTATTAAGCTAGGATTTTGTCTTCTTAGTTGTTTTATAAACCTGTTCTCATCCTCACCAAGGCAAGGGAAGCTACATTCCAGTGGTAGGGCAGTACTACTTTGAATAGAGCCAAGGAGTTCAAGGAGGTAGCAAAAACTTTTTATCTCTGATGTGGATGTAAACGTCTAAACTCGGCTGGTGACCAACAGGGTGAGCTGAAAGGGTGAGCAATGCGATTAGACAAGATTATTTTTATTTTAGATTTCCAGTTTGAGGCTTTTAAACTTAAACTTAAAATAAGTTAGGTAATATTGGTACGTCTTCACTTTCTATGTGTGTTCTTCAATCAGCCATTCAAATTGCCTTTTCTGTGGAGCTTTTGGCTCATTCAAGGCACAAATCCTCCTCTAGGAATAAATCAGAAACACGTAGAACATACGTAGACTCATCAGGGACATAAAGATATTGATCTCATCTCAGCATTGGCTTCACGGCACCCATAGTCAGGGCTGTTACAGATGGAAGTTGTTGCATGTAAGATTCCAGTTTCAAGTGTTGCAGAACTAGAAAGGTGGGTGGTGAAAGTGTCAGGAGAATGCCCAAAGAGAAAAGCAGGTCCTGTAGATAAAACATGCTTTCTGTCCCATGTAATTTAGTTCTAATTCTGTTGTAAAACGTCTGTTTGATACTAAGCAAGCCATTAAAACATAGTCAAGTGTGAATTTTAAATATAATTTTGGAAACTCAATTCAAGATATTGGGCATCCAGTTAGAGGTACAAAAGCATCTAGTATTTACACCTGTAACAAATATCAATAAAAACGCTACTTTAAAAGTAAAAGGCCCTATATTCTCTTAGGTTTTGAAATCTAGGCCTCTTTAATTGAACAGCAGAAATCAGTGGACAACTCTGACAATATTTGCTGTAATTTCATGTCTTAGTTCTACATGGGTAGAGAATGGATAACAAAACTCCCCTTATTTAATTGGCATATTGCAAAGAAAAATTATTGGTTCTTTAAAAAATGGCTACCTTGAGTCTATCATTGAAGTCCACAAGGAAACAGTAGTGTATCAATCACATTCTTTGAGAGCAAAAATTTGGGGAAAGAAACTGCCCTTACCAATAAAGAACTAAATATCATAATGTCAGTCCAAAAAATTACCAAGGACCTATTACTCCAAACCTTGCCATTCCTTTCTCCAGTTATTTAAACTTGATTGTGCTACTGTCTTAATCTAATCTAGAATCAACATTTTTCAGATCAATGGAAGGAATGTCTCAGTAGTTTAGAGAAATAGGAGGTCCTCTCTCCTAGACCTTCATGTAAAGAATCTTGTCCAACAGTTGTTCTTCCAAGTGATCCCACTTTCCTCCATGTGTTGAAGAATTAACCCCATTTATTTGCCTGAAATGACCTCTCTTGAAACTGCACCCACTGCAAAATGGGAAACATAAATCTCAGCTCTGTGTTGGAAGTACAGATTGCAAGAAATACTTTTTTCTAGCATTTCTGTTTCTCCATTTTAACTTAAATATCTCAGACCACTTAGAAGACAACCGACTGAGACGGAGATGAGGAAGAGGTGAGGAAACTAAGAGGCACAGAATTTACAGAGAAGAACAGATTACAAGAATGAGCCACATCCCAGAAGTTGAGGGCAAATGAGCACAGGATCAAAACAGGAGAGAAAAAATATTAGGTGCAAAGGGATATTATGTATTTCAGACCTAAACTGCCAACATAATTTGGCCATTACAGAGTTTTAAACCCTCCAGTTGTCTTAGATCAGGAAAGCCTGGGTTATAGAAACATGAGTAGGATTAATCTTGACTTTCTCTAAGCAGTTGCAGAATAGGTGACATAATTCTGACCAGTAAAAAAAAAAGTCAACAAAACAAATCAAAATTAGGCTTTGATTCATCTGACCAGACATAGGCATCTGCTTTAGGATGAGATGAAGCATGCTGGGAATTCCACCAACGATGCTGACTATCTTTCCTTTGACTGTGGAAAAAGTAGCATAGGATGACTGGATCAGATGTTAATGCCTACAGCACAGACCATCCCATTTAGCCATATCAATCCCGCCTTTTGCAGTCCTTTAGCTAATCACTGCCTGTATCTCAATGACTAAATGATTCATTTCCAAGCCTTACTCCCAAATACTAAAAGGCAGATAATCACCTTAATATAACCAAACATAAGTTACTGACAGTCACTTTATTATCAAGAGTTACAACCGTGTGGATAAATCTCTGCATATCAAATAAGTCTGTGATCCCTCGGTTAGAGCAAATCCTGGATATGTAGAACCATTCCCATCCAGTACAGATCTCCATAACATTTTCAATCCTGTAAAATTTCAGCTAGCTGTGACCTATCACCACAACTATTTCAAATTCAGCTGTTCCACCTTCTATGAAGATCTTTATGTACATTACAGTGGCACACAACAAGGTCAAAATGGAGTTGACCTTTCAAACGAACTTGATTCCATGATCTGTACTTTGCCCAAAAATTAGAACACTCTTTATTCTGCTAAACAGAAGAACAATTGTCCTCCTGACTTTACCAGGAGTGCCTCTAAGGCAATTGTCCACTTCAAACTGGAAGCTCTGTATGCACATTGCAAAACTTCCTGCCTCCTTGACATTGTCTGGTTCTTTCCCAAGGTGGATTAACCGAGGCTGTTCAACCATCTCTGAAAACATTTGCTGCCACTGTCAGAACCCAAACTGGCCTGGCTTTCCAGTCTTCCTAGACTGCTGCATTCCATACAACTTTTCTACTGGAAATATTTATATGCAATACCAGGAAAGCCTTTTAGGAAGCTGGCAGTAAGGTTGGTTTCAACCTACAAAATATTATGAATATTGATGTGTCCTGCTTCCAGTGAGGAATGTATGAAACATCTCAAGAAATAAGAAAGAAACAGTGATTTAGACAATTCACCATGCAACATTTGGACAACTTGATTTTTTTTCTAGAGAAAGCAAGATGAGAGCAAGCTGATATGGAACCTCGTGTAGCAAAATACCACTGCAGAAAACCGGTCACAAAAACCTGGTACCTCTCAGATGCTAGAACCATAGCACTGTCACGTGGTATTTTTGAATAGTGTGATTGATTCTCCTGAAAAGTCTTATCAAGCAACAAGGACAAAAGGTTAGAATGGAAGGCAAAACAGAATTAATGGCAATGCAAGGAATGAATATGTGTAAAAGAAGAAATTCTTTCACTGAAGATGAACTGTGGAGCGTGGTCAGAACACTAAAAACTAGTGTTAACTCTGAGCTTTGGCTCTTTCCTTGAAATACTAAAAATGGTGAAGTACTGATGAACAATATTTCTTTTGAATCATCCAGTAAATCAAAACGCCCAAGACCTGGTACACTGCAATGGTGACACCCTTAGTACAGACTAAGATGCTCTATTTTTATGCCTTTGCAAAGCAAAGCAACATCTTCAGCAACCACTGCTGCCATTTCTTTGCTAACACGTGAACACCGATTACCTTCAAAGACTGTCCTTCAAAGGCTGGCTATAACAGTGACATTACGCTGTGTACAGCTCAAAAAGGATTTGGCCCACCTCTCAGGAATGGTGATTAAATGCTCATCTCCAGAAGGCAGTCACAGAGTTACTACATCTTAACCACCTTAATTTTGTATGTAGGCCCATCCTTCCGCCAATGATCCTGCTACTGTCACTGAACGACCCCTCTTTCACCACCTTAGATTAAGCCTAGCCCTTGAAGATATCAAGAATTGGATTAAAAACCTATTCGTAGACTAGTTAGAAGATTACGAAAGTATGAAAATATGAAAGTTCTTAGATGTTTTATCTGCACAAATGATGTCCATCTCGAAGTCCAGTACAGAATTTCAGTTATCCAGATGAAGGATGTTGACCTGGGAGACATTGACATATTTGTCATAAAGAACAGGCAGATTAATCAAGTCTGAGAAAGGACTCTCCAGCTCTTTCTACATAAATCATCCAAAGCCCACAAAGGGATCAACGTTTTCTGGATGAGTATCTGGTGGACAATGGTCCAAAACTTGTCTATCAAAGTAGAACGTTTGAGAACATTTTTTCAGAAAGACCTTTGAAAGACTTTGAAAAAAAAATAAAAACTTTGGTCAACAATGAGTTGACTCAACGCGTTGGTCGATTACACAAATGTGACGAACTCTGCTTCAACCTGTGCTGTTCTGTGGCAGAGTGTGGCTCCCTGGTGTGGCACGGAATAGGAATCGCCCGCCGGAACAAATGCTGTGGTACGACAGAACACACAGTTTGGCATTCCTGTCCTGACACTGGTTTTGTCCCACCCTTCAGCCCTTTTGAGATCAGAAACTATGCCTTGAAGCATTTTCTCTCGAAGAAGTAACTCGTTACATCTACCTTTGCATAACGAAGCCTTCCATTCATCAAGTTAATGGCTTGCTACACAGCACCTCGCGTGAGGCACCCCCGGACGACACGCGAGGCGACAAGAACAGGTTGTGGGTGTGTAACTAGCGCTGGACTCATCAGCAAGTCAACAGCTCAGCTACTTTCTGCTGGCCCATCATACCAGGGAGGCCTTGGCGGGGCCTTCCCGGCTTGGCAAACACGGTCAGCCGGGAGATGGAAGGCACATATCCGGTGTTGGCAGCCACCGTCGAGGGCTGCTTAGTTTCTTTTAAGGCAAAGGCATCCAACCAAGGAAGTTTGGACGGGGAAGAAGCGCGTGCGGACGCGTTACATGTGGCACTGCCGTAGGGCGATGGGCTGGGCGATGGCGGAGCCCGCGGGGGAGCGGAGCTGGGAGGGTCGCGGAGGGGCGAGCACGGGGGGCTGCGCACGGGGGC
>VZTF01004108.1:2264997-2403077 GCA_013397755.1 Cnemophilus loriae | reverse complement strand
GAGCGTTTTTGTTGCTCCCCGGGAGAGCCGCCGGGCTTGTCACCCACACTTGCCGCGGCTGCTGCCCCTTCCCGCTGGGCCCAGCGCCTGCGTGTGTGCCCAGCCTGGCCCCCCGCCCCCCCTTCCCTCCCCAGTTTTGCTGGAGGAGGACGGAAATGTGACTGAACGGAGGAGACGGCAAAGTGTTACCGTGGCCTGCGCTCCCCCCCAGTCCTTTCCCCGCGTTCACACAACACTTTGACTCCAGGAGGAGGAGTGGGGGTGCTGGATGGGGCGAGCAGCGCTGACAGCCCCGGCAGTGAGCACGCCGAAGTGCGAGCCCGGCGCTGTGCAGAAATGTGAGCACAGCCGAGTTATTGCCTCTGTCCGGGCCGGGGGGGTGGGGGAGGAGGGCAGAGGGGCTTTCCTCTTGGGTTTGTGTCCATGCCAAAGTCTTGTGCCACCACCGTGTGCCTTGGCCGTGCAGCAAGCTGCGGCGGTGCAAAATATTAAAATTTAAACTCCTCGTCTCTTCATGCTCCAACGATAGGGTTGAGGTTGCGAGAGAAACGAAAAAGATTGAAAGTTAAGGCTCTGACACGCCATCCTTCACTCGTCACTCGGGAGGTGGTCAAAGCGTGTGCTGACGGGAGAGGGAGGTCTTGGGGTGAAGAAGGGAACAAGGTGACAGCCGAACTTTGAATTTCCTATCTTATGTGTGGCAATTTCACATCCTTGCCCTTAACTGAAAAGCATCATGGTTCTCTTGGATTGAACTTCCTTGTTTTTATTTTTACAAGAAGTCATCCCTGGGAGTGAAAAGGCATTGTTGTTTTGGAGCTGTTCTTGCCTTTTGGGTAGAGAAGTAGCCTCTCAAAACCAAAAATGCTCTTATCTCATAGTTAATATGCATTCAGGCAGTGATCTATAGAAAAATATATCCATAGGCTGGAACTCCTAAGGTTAAAGGAAGGCAGATAGCCTTCAGGACACTTGACAGATGTCTTACTGTACCGCTGGTGCACATGTATCTCTCGTTAATGGAGTTACATCTGTGATGCCATCGGTGAACAGACCCTGTAGAAGTCAGTGGAAGGTGCCCCGGGTAGGGTTGTATTTTAAGCAAGTTGACTGTTGAGCAGAGGTGCTGAACTGTTAGACTAGAAAGAAGACTGAAGGCCTGTATTCCCAAGACAGATAAATCATGGTTAATTGCTTTGGCAAGTTTCCCCATCCTTATAATGTGGCTTAAGCCAATCTTGAAGGGATCATCCCTGGAAGTAGGAGAGAAATTTAGGAACCACTCTGCATCTCAAGGGATTGCCAAAAACTTGCTTTGACTTTGGAAAAAGTTCTGTTGGGTTTGTGGAGTTGGGCCTGTAGACTGTGCTGCGGCCAGTACTTGCTCTTCGTGTGTTGCTGTGTTTGATCGAAGATGGACAGTGAGATACCGGTTTCGATGGGCGCAAAGAAATGACCAGAAAAATTCTGCTTGCTGGGTATTGGACTAAGGCTAAGAAAGTCCATTGTGCATGACTCTTCTTGGCTGTCTTAAATTGTGTTCAAAATGTTGACTTGTTGGCTCAGTAGTCTGTTGGGCACAGTCGTCCTCTGGGCAGGTGGCACGTGGTGGCCATTGCGCAAAAGCCGCTTTTGAAAAACACCTGAAGAAATACTTCTAAATTCTAAAAATCAGACACGTTCTTTAATCATGCAAGTGCAAAGTTTATTTAAGATGCCAAAATTGTTAATGCTTTTGGACTCACATGTGATCAAGCTGTCTCTTTTCCCTAAATTGTTGTTTATTTTTGACAAGTTTTGTCTTATAATGAATTTTCTAGCCATGTCTGAAAAATCATACAATCATGAATAATTTGAATATAGTAAGCACTCATTTGGGAAGGACATAGCTGCAAGTTGACCTGAAATGTTAAGTATTAAGTAATTTAAACTGTTTTGTGAACTGCCTGTGTTATTGACTGTGGGTTTACTTCTGTTTCATGGTTGTCTTCTTTATAACTCATGTAATACAATATTGTTTGAATCTGGTGTTTGAAATCTGGTGCCATTTGTTATGCTTCCATTTTTCCTTCTGGATCTTGATCTGGTGTCTTGATCAAAAAGGAGTTGTGTAATCTATTTGCAATTGTTAGCTTAAGTATGAATGCCAACTATTCGTGCTGATATGTGTCATGGTTCTTCTAAAATACAAATGAAAAATCCTCTCATAAAAAAATGAAGGTAAGTTTGTTTTTCTTAAAAAAAAAAAAAAAAAAAGAAATCTTAATGGATTCACTTGTTTGTGGGATTCTTTTTATTCTGGATGTCATCCCTGAAGAGAGGGAGCCGATCTCTGTGTAGGCCAGTGATTTGGAATTCAAAGATCAGGACCTTGAAATCTACTAATGGACTGGCAGTGTGACTGTGGGACTGGCTGTGTATCCTCAATGTCATTTGTTGTCGTGCATTTCAGAGGTTGTGGTGATGACTACCTACTCTTTTTTTTGCCTTTTTTTTTTCTTTTTGTTTTTAACTGGAGTAGAAACTTTTATTGAAAAACGTTGAAGAGACTTTTTTCTAAATGGAGGATGAAACAATCAGTAATGTTGCCAGCCTCTGTAGATGAGGTGAATAACATAGTTTTTCTGTTTGCAAGTTTGTTTCTTCAAGGGACAATGTCTTTGTTAGGGAGGTGGACAGACATGGAGAAGCTGGTGAACAAGACAGGTAAAGGAAAACGTAAGAAAAGGTGCCATCGGGTTTTTATTTCCCCAAGTTTGTTTCGGTAGGCATTGGCATCTTGTGGCACCTCTCTTTATATGTGCCTGCTGCGATTTGTTAGTGTGGTTTTTGAAAAATCCTTTGTACAGCCTTTGGGCAAATGGTAGGGTTACCTTCTTTTTCAGTGTGACAACTTCCCTTTGGTTTACTGACCTGTTTCCCACCAATTGAAACATTGCTACTTGTTCTCGTCATCTTCACTGGAGTAATTGGAAGTAGACCTCATTTCCAAGCTTCTTTAGGAAGCAAACTATGTTTGCTCTCTCTTCAGTCAAACCCCTTGACCTCCTTTGGCAAACTCTTGCGGTGATGTCTGGGATTGAAATCACCCTGAGTTGTGGTTGGCATGACAAGTCTGTTTGATGAAATGTGAAAATGATTCCATACATGTGCTCCCTGGGACAACTGTGTGCCAGCCGGCAGGTCAGGCGTACCAAGTGGCAGGCGGTAGACAACTACTCAGCTGTGCTGAGTGTGGAAGAGTCTCTTTCTCGTAAAATTTTGTAACTCGTTTCTGTATTAGGCGAGGTGGAAATGTTTTGAAGTTCTCTGCTGTTGGACGTTGTATCTAGTCAAACTACTGAGTGTTTCTGCCTTTCCTCAGGGAGCTGCTGGTACAGCTGATACCCATAGTGTACATGGTCCACTGGATCCATTTGTGTAACTCTGGCTAAGCTTGGGCCATGATTGCTACTCATATCAAATCATTTTTTCTGAGTTTTACTGATAAGTAAGCAAAACTTTGCTAGTGCACCTATGCCTTGATGCCTTTTCTTCACTCTGTATTTGACATTGCTCATAAACCTAGTGTTTTAAGGTGTCTTAACCAATTTCCATTAAAATATTACAGATTAACGTATTGAAAGTCCTGTACTTCAAAATTATACATTTTTGTACATTTTATAGAATGGATTTTTTTAAAAAAAATTCTTCCAGTGCCTTGCAAAAAACGTGCATTTTTTCATACTGGTGTCTAGTATTCTCAAGGTGATACTTCACTTCCAATGATGATTCAGTATTTTTGGTTTTATTTTTAGAACTAAATCCTTTGACATTAAATTATACAGATACAGTGAAATTACAAACGGAAACAAATTTCAGGAGCAACTGGCTGAAGTTCTATGGCCTGGCATTAAGCTATGTGTCAGGTTTAATCACCTAATAAGTAAGCCCAAAGACATGTATTCCAAGAAAATTTAAGCTTTGTATATACAGTAGTGGCCACAAGTCAAAAAAAGTGATCCTGTGGGCTGTTCTTCATCTACTGTGCTAAATGATAGAGTGTAGAAAAGTGATGGAGAAATGCTGTCATTTTGTTGAAAATTTGATACTGCATAGGAATTACCCACTTAAAGCCACAGTTTCTCTCACAGCCCTAGTAGCACTGCAGCGATCGACTCTTCATCATGTTTTGTGTGCATTTACTGGAAAGTTTAAACATCTGTTTTGCTTAAGTTAACTGAAAGGGTAAATCCATTATCTACAGTATGCAGCTTGGAGTTGTGATTTTTTATGGCTATGTGATGAAAAACTGCTATTAACAACAAATTAGAATTGGCTGTTCAGGCATTAGCCAATTTTTTCCTCATTGGAATGGGTTGTTTTCATTCAACTTGTCTTGCAGGAAGTCCAGATTGTCTTGGGATCTATCTTCTGCTGCTTGTTTCTAATATGCTGATTCCCAAAACCTTGGTTAAAGAAATTGTTTATAAGGACAGTCTTATAGTCATTGAGGTGTAATGCCTGAGTTTTTATGAGTTTATTTTGAAAACTGGTGGAAATGTTACTGCTTGTTTCACGAGAGGTAAAAGACTTAGATTTGCTTGACTGACCCTACCCAACTAAGTAAGACTAGGAATTTACATCACACCTGCTTGTTTTGCTTCCACCCCTTAGGAACTACACAACTGACTTAAAATAGAGTTGAGGATTAGCTGTTCATCCTCCATGGGTGACTTTCACTTCTTTAAACCAGAGTACGAAGCACTGCTGGAATGGAGCCATCATGTTTAGTGCAAGAAACTTGACTTTTCCATGTCCCTTGCCAAGCTGCTTTTCACCAACTTGAGTTAGCCCCAGAACTCTGGACAAAATTGAGGACCAGTGCCCTGTCTTCTGGTGCTGCTGCAGGGGAAGTACCTGAGCTGCCCCTGGGGTTTTCTCCAGAGTGCCCTGCCCTCCGTGGTGTCACTGTCCTGGCAAGGCTCGGCGCTGCTCCCGGGGTAAGCTCAAACACACGCGAGCAAAGGAATGAACCTCTGTCTGTGTCCCCTGTAGAACACAGACAGAGGTTCACAGGTTCACAGATACGGAGATATCTTAGCAGGTTTTATGCACAAAACTCCTTTGTATGTACTTGTACAAAATCAGTATAATAAAAAAAAGTTTTTATTTTTTCTGTATTACTTATTTTGAATTGCTCATGTCCATCACAGAAAAAAAAAAAAGATGGAAGGCAGAAAAAGTGGGAAAGAGATGCCTCATCCATCAAGCATGTGAGGCTCTGATAATTCTTAACCTTCACAGTCTGTCTTTTACTGTGATTTAATTTCTTGAGCTTTTTGGTCAGTCAGAGATTTACTACTGTGGTGCCAGTCACGTTTGGAGTTACAGAACAATTACTTCCAACTTGCAAGACTGTACTATCACAGAAGGTTGCTTCCACTATGCTGATGTTCAGTACCTCTTGAATGAGGATAAATTATCGGACACAAAGAACTTAATGAGACATGCCACAGCCCCTTTTTCTTCAGGAAGGTTGGCGTAGCTGGAACAGCATCAGTGATGCTGTGTCCCTTTTAGACCTCTCAGTAGGTGCAGCTTCATTTCTTCCTGACTGCCGCAGCATTTCTGATCTGTGCCAAAGCAGTAGAAAAAACCAAGTTATACTAACGGTTATGCTTTCATCTTATTCAACCATAATATGTGATAACTGGATGTGCAGATCTGTTGGATGTAACAGATAAGCAGCCCTATAATGCCACTCTTATTCTTCTGTAATAAATTCCAAATCTGCTGTTACTGGGCAGTGTATTATTTTTGTGTATCTGTTGGAAGCACGAGCTCCACAAACTATTTGCAGAGTAAAAAGGGATGTACAAGTCTCTCCCTGTTCTCTTCTGTGCCTTTGAGGTTTTGAATGTCTGGATGCCATGTGATAGATATTATGGGTCAATAAATACAGGGTTGATTATTTTTTAAATCTTAGGATAAAATATTTATAATTCACATATTAAACATACCATGTGGTTTCTCTGACACAATGTTGTTAGTCCAGAAAATATCTTAAAAGTTCAGTATTTTATATTATCGATTGTATTTTTCCAGAGCTATAGTATCTCTCTAAGAAGAGCTTTTATTTTTCTAATTTCTGATGAGCTTTTCATATTTACACACCAGAATTTTGTGCTCTTTGAAATTATTTCTTTGAACTTCTCTCCATATTACTTAGAGGAAAAGAAAACTGGCATGTTACCGGCTCAGTACACTATAAAGGCAAAAATATTTACCATTTTCATAAACATCCTTAGAAGATTTACATGTGTCCCTTAATGGTGACCTGTGGCAGATATTTTTCAAGGCATCTATTAATATGTATGAATACATAGGATGGATATGGATTAAAAAACATTTTTAATCATAGATTCACATTTTAAAATTACTTTAAAGCCACTTTGGTAGGATTAATTGCAAAATAAAGCAACTATTTCCTAAGTATCTTTTAACCGTAAATTAGTTGTATTGAATAATGGAACTACTAACTCAGTTTTGTTGTGATTCTTCAGTGAGGCTTCACATTTTATTATCACAGTACATACAATAAATTAGTAAAGCTCTGATCAAATCTTTCTTCTTGGCTATGTTAAGTCTGAGGGTTTGTTTCATTTCTTTTGTGGGGAAAGATAAGGTATGTATTTCAAGTGGCCTAACCACATTTGTAGTTGTGCCTCTCTAACTCTTCTGCCCCCACAGTTTCTTAAAGTTTACGCCTTTTAAGGAAATTAAATGTTAATGCTCATTCCTTGCTGATTGTCATATTAGCACATGAAAAAATCAAAACTCAGTTGTTTTTTTTAATAACCTGAATTGAAAGGAAGGGAAGGAGATTCTTCTCTGTCTTCTCTGTCTTCTCTGTCTTCTCTGTCTTCTCTGTCTTCTCTGTCTTCTCTGTCTTCTCTGTCTTCTCTGTCTTCTCTGTCTTCTCTGTCTTCTCTGTCTTCTCTGTCTTCTCTGTCTTCTCTGTCTTCTCTGTCTTCTCTGTCTTCTCTGTCTTCTCTGTCTTCTCTGTCTTCTCTGTCTTCTCTGTCTTCTCTGTCTTCTCTGTCTTCTCTGTCTTCTCTGTCTTCTCTGTCTTCTCTGTCTTCTCTGTCTTCTCTGTCTTCTCTGTCTTCTCTGTCTTCTCTGTCTTCTCTGTCTTCTCTGTCTTCTCTGTCTTCTCTGTCTTCTCTGTCTTCTCTGTCTTCTCTGTCTTCTCTGTCTTCTCTGTCTTCTCTGTCTTCTCTGTCTTCTCTGTCTTCTCTGTCTTCTCTGTCTTCTCTGTCTTCTCTGTCTTCTCTGTCTTCTCTGTCTTCTCTGTCTTCTCTGTCTTCTCTGTCTTCTCTGTCTTCTCTGTCTTCTCTGTCTTCTCTGTCTTCTCTGTCTTCTCTGTCTTCTCTGTCTTCTCTGTCTTCTCTCTCTTCTCTCTCTTCTCTCTCTTCTCTCTCTTCTCTCTCTTCTCTCCTCCCTCTACCCTCTCTCCTCTCTTCTTTTTGTTCTTTGTTTTGTTTTGTTTTTTTGTTTGGTTTGGTTTTTTTGTTTAAGTGACTTTGTGATTTGCATTTTGTGGAGACATTTAAATACTTCTCTAGGCATCTCTGCTTCCTGTAAAATACTGGATTATGGAAATTTGCTTGGTTTAGGGAATAAGAAAAAATTCGGCTTAACTTTGGAGATGCCACAGTTTAAAGCAAGCTGTGGGAAGTATATTGTGATGTATTTATCACAGAAAAATGTTAGATGTACATTTTGTAAATACTTATGTAGGGGCACCATTGAAGTACATTCTTAAGAGTGTTGAAATGAATGTATACCAACTCCAAAATACTTTCAAGACTATGATATGTTGAATATTGTATTCAATGGATATTCAGAAGTCTGTAATTTAGGAAGTTCCTTCCATTAAATGCAGTTCTTCAATGAAGCATCATCAGGATATTCATAACATTTTTGTTACCAATAACTAGACATATGAAGGGTACAAAACAATTCAAAGTAAATTTGTTAGAGTTAACTGGAGTATAGTTCGGCTAGCTGCTAAATCATGCTCATTTGTTGTGTTTTGATTTCAGCACCTGATTTTCCCCACTTCTGTGTGTGTATAGCTTGTGCTAGCACGGTGTGACTATTCCATTTTACATTAGTGGTGAGGTCACTTACAAGGTTAAAACCACCGGACCTGGGATTGTGCCTGTAAGAAATAATGGGAATGTAAGACTCTATGTACTGACACAAAAGATCCGTCCAGTGCAGCACCCTAATTTCTATCACAGGTCCATAATGTCTTATTGTAGAGCGAAAAAAATGGGAAATGTGGCACAGCAATAGTCATTGGGAGCTTTCATGGCTGTCTTTGTTGGGACAAGGCAGATTGCAGCCTTGGTTATGAAATACTAGCAGCATGGCCTGAGCTGCCCAGATGTTCAGAGCCCACGTTCATTACCTGCGCACATCTGCCAGGGGGTTGTGGCTGCAGGCCACACATACATTGGTGTTGCTGAATTCTGTGTTAACTTGAATGCAGATTTTTCAAGAACAAGTTGTTAGTGTATGGGATCAAACAAAACAAACACTTAACTCTGTGTAAAACCTCAAGTCATCAGCAGTGTGTGCTCGAGATACCTATGGAGTCTTAAGCGCAGACTTGATTTGCTTGAGGACTGTATCCCGAAATAAGGTCTAACTGGCAGCTTTATGTGAGTACACTCAGCCTAGACAATTTGGAGAGAGGAATGTGCCCACAAAATAAAACAAATTGTAGTAGTACTTGTAATAATAACTCTAGGAATTAATCTCATTATTTGAAACTACTACTGTTTTGTAAGCATAAACCATGGTAGATTGTACTGAAGTATAATATATAAAATTAGGAAGATTGGCAGAAAGCTTTTCTGAAAACAGGAAAAAACAGTGTTTTTTTCTTCTCTGTAGGCTTTTTACCATATAGTTACTTTATACCATAACTCTTAGGCTGTCCATCACAGATTCAAGACTGTTAGCACAGTTCAATAGCACAGTTTTTCCCACTTGTTTAGGTCACAGATAAGGGCCAAACTTGATCTTGGATTAGCGGTGCTTTCTAAGAACAAAGAAACGTAAAGTAAGAGCAATGATGTTTATGCCAGACTGAGAATCTTGGGCTTTCATTCTTAGTGTATTTTTCTGTGGAATTAGTTTGTAAATATAGTTATTCTAAATAGATATATTCAAAGCAACATGTCAGTTGAGTGAGCATTTCCAGCAAAACAATTTCTAATGTTTCCTGAAAATGATGCTTCGACCCCAGCTTGCCACCCTTCTTTGCAGCTGAAGGAGTAACTAGCTAGATGTTCAGGCATTCCCAAGTGCAACAGAAGATTTAATGGAGTGCAGTTTTAGAGCATTCAATCAATTTTCACTTGTGATACAGCAAAGTCAGAAGTTTCAAAGATAAAATTTAAACTGTCGGTTCACATCAGGATTTTTGCAATATATGTATGTAGAGAAGGTTAAAGCCCAGCATTGAAATTTGTTCTCTTCTTTGTCTGGTTCACATGCTTAGTGTTATGTACTTTGGGTTTTGATTTGATTGTACAAAAGGCTATGTGTTGAGTGGGAGAAGAAGGACACTTGATCTCTATTTGGTTTTAATCTGAAAAAAACTTCCATAAGATTATATAATACGGAAGTCTAGGACAAGTTTATCATTATATGACTTTTGAAGGCATTGGCTTCCAGAGAACTAACACTGGAATGAGCTGTATTTTTATCCAGGTCATCAAGGAATGATGATCGATAACAGCAAAGAACTTTTCTCCAGATGCCGAAGGCAAATAAGTTAGCTTCCTGTTTCAAAAGATCCATCGGTGTTTCAGATTCTATTTCACTCATGTTAGAGCCATCTCTCTTCTACCAGTGTAGCTGCTTAATTGATTTGTATTATCTCTCTCCCACATTGTACTCATCAGCTCTCCTGAGGTTTGTGCTTATTTACTTAAACCACCCAAGAATAAAATACTAGGTTCTGAATGAGAAGATGGAAATCACTGTATTTAAGGTTGCTTCTTTGAGGTGTAGCATTGTAGGACTGTTAAAACATGGAAGCTGGTGCATCAAGCAGTTGTTGATTTGACAGCTTATGTGCTTATGTGACTACAGAAACCCAGTGGATATAAGGATGACTACTTCACAAAACTTTAAAACTATACAAAGATGGGATCTTGTTCATTTTTTCATCAGCAAGATACAAGTCACAGGTGTATGCAAACTGTACCATGCTTCTGTACTTTCTTATCAATAAAGATTTAATAACACGGTTGCTTGTCTTTTATTGGATTTTTATCTTAAACGCTTATTCAGGAAAATCATTAAAACACCTTATCTTTAAAACCAATTCTTTACAAGGATCGATTTAGATTTTAAGTTCAGTTTCGCTGTGAAACTGGTGTGATGCAGAACAGGTGTATTGAGTAAGACGGTGTTGTGGGGATTATCTATGCATGCTACAAAACACGTATTTAGTGGGGAGATAGAATGAGCACTGGGACATGATATGGTTTCTGTCCCCATGAACGTTAGGTTTTGAGCCACTCATGAATTCACAGATGAAACTTTGCTGTTATTCATTTATATCTATACCTATATTATTTTCCTACATTTATCCAGATAAAATCATTTGCTATGCTTTGTTTTTCATACCATTGGATACTTACGAAAAGAAAGCAATGATGGACAGCTATCAGTTAAGTTATACTTAAAGAGCGTGAGATATATTTTTTCAGTACAAGTGAACATCTTAGTTAAACATAATACTGGTATTGGTCTGTAAAATGTGAAGTTCTTTATTGGTGTGTGTTATTTGCATATATTCAGTATTAATTGAATTATCCAACACTAAGGTCAAGTAATTACAAACTATTTTATTCTAAAAAATTGAATCATTCGCACCTGAGCATGTATATATATTTAATCAAAGCTAAGAAATGTAACAAAACTGGTTCCTTGCATGCACACAAAGTACTTTCTTTATTATGGTATACTTACTGTCAAGCAAAAATAATGGGAATTAATGAGAGTCATCATTCTAGCCTATATATCTCTATATATGGGTTTATTATTTCTATTAGTAAAATAATGCTTTATTTGGCTGTTTATTTTTTCTTATATACACTTGTTTATATTTATGAAGCTTGAACTAAAAGTGTGTGACTAAAAGTGATTACTGTAGAGAAAGGGATTTTATATCTCTATATGCTATATAAAGACTTAAAGTATACTGAGACAGTAAATTATGGGAAAGGGAAGAAGAAAATAGTGCTTGACTGTAGAACCAGTGGAATTTTATCTTGTGCTTTTCACTTAATGAATGCTCCTTTTCGATTTATTTGTCGCTTTTGTCAAATATTTGAGTTCTACCTCCCCAACATCTTCTCAATACCTTCCTCTCTCATTTTCAGTCAAACCACCATAAAATTCTTTTTCCATCCAACTTGTTCAGAAAAGGGCACTTTCAGTGTGGAATTAGTTGTTTATTGATTGTAAAATAAGGACGTTTTCTGTTTTTCTGCAAGAATCTGGAACTTGGTTATGTTGTGGAAGAAGGGCCTGTGTGTTAAAACTGCTTTATCTTTTGTAGAAAGATGGGGAGGCAGGAGTTGTTGAGTAAAAACAGAGGCTCTCATCATTAGGACACCTGAGTGCTGTCTCAAAAAATGTAATTCTCTCTTTTCTCTGTCACAGTCCAGCATTGAGC
The DNA here is from genome assembly GCA_013397755.1 of Cnemophilus loriae. NCBI lineage: Eukaryota > Metazoa > Chordata > Aves > Passeriformes > Corvidae > Cnemophilus > Cnemophilus loriae. Next base: position 2,391,331 of record VZTF01004108.1, on the reverse strand, counting down.
GTATCACTCAGACTCAGTATTTCAGAGATGATTGCTAATCATTTGCTCATCTCCTTGACAAAGTTTGAATCCCTGAGCCAAAGCACAAGCAGAATAAAGCCTTTTTCTTTTTTGTTTTTCTTTTTTCCCCCAAGTAAATATTGTCAGAACATCTTAGAATAAAGTAGACCAGGCTAATTGGGTCTGGTAAAGAGAAGCTATGCTGCAAGTACAAGCTACAGACAGACCTGTCCTCTTTTATGTTGGTGTTTGGTTTGGTTTTCGTGGGGCTAACTGCAGAGAGGTATTCAACTCGCATGCAGTGCTATCTTTGATGTCCTCTGCAGTCAGTGAAGAGTTTAGGCCCTTTAAACCATTTAAGTGAAATTTCTCTAGAAGGTCATAGACTTCATCCCCTTCCTCTGTAAAAAAATGTAGAAAAGCTAATTGGGTTAATTTAGTCAGTTAAGTTAAGTATACTTAAATGTGGCCTCCTAAGCAGTAAGGTTTTGTTTCCTTTTTCTACAGTCTTCTGATCCTAATGCAGGATAATACCCAACTTTTCATTCATTATAGGCCTTCCCTTGGGGCTGTAAACTGTGTTAGTAGGTGAACGTTGCTAAGGGATTGTACTGTTGAAGCATAAAGAGTTTAGGCACAGCACTGAGCTACCATGGTGTAAGCTAAGGTTTGTTATCTGAGTGACAATAACTGGTAAAGTCATGTTTTTAAATAATAGTTGTATTTTACTTCCTTTTACATTAAATCGTGGAAGGTTTGGGTGGCTATGCTTTATGATTGACTTCAGTAGTCTTTGCTCGGATCGCTCAGCTGCTCCTTCTGTTTGAGCCACAACAGCAGCTTGGCCATGTTTTAAGAGGATTGGAAAATCGATCTGGCATCACTAAAAACAACCAAACAAAAAACTCTGGCTCAGAAATGTTTGTTTGGTTGAAGCAGTTCCTCAGCCTGTTTCTGTACGTGGCCATACATGTACTTGCCAGGATGACAAAGCAGGTGTGGAAGGTTACTGGAGCTGTTGAGCTTCTGAGTGATGGCCACAAAAATCCGCCTCAGTGAGCAAGCACTGAGACCAGGGGAAAAACTTTGTGTATCCTGACAGTGTTTGTGTCGGTTTTTCCCTTAATGTTTCTTTGAATGGTGTGATATTTAACATTTAGGAGACTGTCTATTCCTTGTCCACTTTCAACTGTGAGTTCTAGGGCTCTCTTCTCTACAGCTTAAACAAATTTAAGTGCCACAAGCCTTGCTTGCCACCGCTGTCTTCTCCAGGAAACCACTCATTCTTCCTCCTGCCTTTGCACCCACACCGATTTCTGTCGCTGGGTGAGGTGAACGCTCATTAAGGCAGCTTGCCTAGCTGAAGGTTGCCCACTGCTTTTACAGAAATAGTTTGCTGGCAATTTATTGACTGGGCAAGGTTGAAATCCAAGAGGTGCCACTTCAAGGGAAGAGACAGGAATATATGGCGTGTTTGAAGAGAGACAGGAGAAAATGGGTTAGATGTGGGGGATGGTTGCAGCAATGACTTGGCTCTGTTAAAAAAAAAAGAAAAAAGAATCTGTCAAACTAGAAGCTTAATTTTCAGCTGGATCAACTCGCTGGACAGACTTGTAATGCGGCTGCACAGCTTCTTGCCCTTGGCTTGAGCTGACTCAGAGCCGTGTCCCCAGACTCCACCTTGAGGTCACGCAGCCCATGCGGGATGGGCTGAGGAGCAGCACTCCTGGGGGAAAGGGGCTGCAGTGGCTGGCAGGTGAGCACGGTCAGAGCAGAAGATACTGTGCTGGATGTTTTAGTGGCTGTTTACACTTCCATTTCTTGTGACAACGGCAAACTCATGCTTGCAAGAATTTGGGATTCCAGTTACTTCTCAGCGTTGCAAAACTTTTACAATTCCCTGAATTTTTGCTTTCACCATAGCAGTTGCAAAGCTTGCTGAAACTTATTACCTTTAGTGTGCTGTGCAAGTGATGAAAATTCTGCAGCAGAGTAAGGCTGTATTTTCCTTGTCCACCTTGATTATACTGTGACATTCTCTGAGGCTGTTGCGCAAACCCAGTTGGAAGATGCAGGTGACATACAAGCGTAGTTAAAAAGTATAATTTATTTCTAAGTATTCTGGTTATTCACTGAGTGGGCAGTGGGCAGGGAGTGGGATGAGACAGGATGTCTCCTTGTAGTTGAGCTTGCTTTAAGCTGCATTTCATTTAAAATGCTGATATTCATAAAGATTATTTTTAGCCCCTCCAATGGAATTAAAGTTCAGAGTATAAGTGCTGTCGGTATCGTTTGGGTAGAAAAACAGGCTTTAATTACTTTTGGTTTCAGTTTCACGAGCAGGAGCAAATTATTTTCGTTTTGAGCGTGTTTATGTGAAGGTGGGAAAACTGATAAGGAAAGTAAAACTGCGTTGCTCTCTTAAGTCCTTCCAATATATAAACAAAAAATGGTTAGGAAAGAAAAATATCTGTTAGTACTAAAGAGTGCAAGGCTAGTGCTGTGTTATGGAAGTATTTGGGAACATTGAGATAGTAATTGAGTGAGAGTTTAGAAAGCAGCTGAGTGCTTTAAGTGCCCCAAATTCAGTGTTCTCAGTTCTTTGTGTGTGTGTAAGCCCGTTATTTTGCTTATATTAAGTTCAAATATTCTCTGATATTATTTAGGTATAGGTAATAATTAAGAAATTTATTATTTCTGTATGATAAATATTATAAAATACTAGAGTATGTATTCAGCATTTTAAAGACAATTTTATTAAAAAGATTTAATATACTTATTACAAATTCTGCATTTGTATGCAGTTTGAAAACATAAAATAGCTTAAAATATTGGTTATCCAGGGGTGTAGCACACAAAAATTAAAATTGTCTGAATATACATTCAGATGACTCATTGTTTTAACAGGTGCATGTAGCAATAAGTTTTAAAGCTATACTTAGCTTCTAAACCAGTACAGTTTAGTGGTATTTCCAGCCATTGACATGGGTCCTTCATTTAAAGAAATCCAAACCAACAAATTATTAAATAAATAATTTTAACGTAGAAAACAATATTACAGTCAGCAAAAAAAAAATCTGTTGATCATTGTCTAGAAACTCAGTCCAATACATTCAACTTTATTTACTTACCAACAAAGTATTTAAAACAAACCCAAAACCAAACAATGAACACTTTAAACTACTTATATGAAAATTACTAAGTCAAATAAACTTTCAGCATGCCAATTTTTATTGAGTGCCCCACTTTAATAAGAGCAGAATCAAATTATAAAATCATTCATTATTATTGTCTCTTCCACTCTTCCTCAGTTCTGACATTGTTTTAATAGCCAACCTGGCCTAGACATTGGGTTCTTTACACACATAAAACAGGGAATAAAATATTCTGGTTTTGATGTTTCACAAGATAAAAGTAAATAGCTAAGGTATACACGTAAGGATAGAAAGTTGCCTCAGAAAGTTCTGTAAGGTCTACATTTTCTTTTTTTAGACGTAAGGCACATCTTCCTTAGATTGATGTGACAGAGTAATCTTTCTTTAAATGTCTAAATGCAAAGAAACCATGCACTGTTACTTCAGAGTGATTACATTAGTTGATGATTATCAACATTTTCTTGGAATTACTAACATGTGTAGGTCATGCATTGTATTTTTCTGAGAAAAAGCAATTCTGTTCTCTCCAATTTTACTCTTCTGACAAAAGTGAAATGATATATAAGATCACTTCCATGAAAACAATCAGCACTGATAGTGTTCATTGCTTATTTCAATGTGCTACCAATACTGGCTTTGCAATAATACATAATCACTCTTTCTAAAGGGATGATTTCCTAAAAATAATGTAATACAGATTTTACTGAAAATATAAAGAATGCAGTTTTGTCTTAAAGTTATATTACTTTCAAATAAAAGTTACTTAGGTATTTTGTAATTCCTACAATCAAAAGTCATTAGGGATAGGTACGAAACTGTCATAGTGTAATAAGGCAGAGGTGAATATTCAAATGTATGAAGATACAGAGAAAATACCATGAACAGTAGTGGCTATTAGCTGTCACAACAAAAGGACCATTCATAGTAGATTATATAGACATTAATCATAAACCTTCTATCCGTGGGGCTAAGAACAATATGAAAATTCTCTTATCTGTGGAGAGCAAAAAAATGCCAGTAACGACATGTGTCCACTAGATAGGAACATTAATAGTTGAGAAGAGATAGAAATACTGAAAAAAATATTATTCTGTGATTCTTTAAAAAGCATGCTGTGAGTCAGACTACTGTTGTTTTCTGGCCAAAATCTGGGTGTTTTGTTCACAATTTACAGTGACTTACAAATAAATATTTCTTTATTCTGATAGAAGCAAACAAATTTAAGTTTTTCTTTAGTCTACAGGAGACAGGATTTAAAACAAACAAAAAACCCCAACCAACTGAAGATATCTAAGGTATTGCGGTTTGTATTTCGATTTGTGTTAATTTTAATTGTTTAGAAGTGTAAATTAGATAGGATAGGCCAGGATGTAACGTAAGTACTAGACTGGACAGGTTGATGTTGATTGCAAAAAGAACTGTAAAAGGTTGAAACGAGAACTGCTTAGCAGAAAATTAAAGAAAGCAGTCACTCCTTGCCCAAGTGTTCATGACAATTGGAACTCTTTCTTTATTGGAATCTTTATTGGAATTCTTTATTCTGAGGCTGAAAGTTCTCATTGACAAAGATGCTCATGTAGGTATAGTAAGCTTTTGTAAAGCACCTGAAACAGTACTGCGTGGTATTCTGATTTCTGAAATCTATCTCCTTGCTAAGTTTACGTGGCCCGTATCAAATGCATTTCAGACTGGTTAACTGACAGATCATAAAGCAGTGTTAGATTAAGGACATTCGTGTTGGATTTTATGGAAGTTTTTCACAACCCATTGCTTTGAGGATTTGGATAATGATCTGGGGGAAAATAGAATGTAATCTCTGGTAAAATGCATATGTGCAAAAATGGATGGATTCATAAGTGTGAGGGATGGTCTGTACTTCGTTAATGGGGATCATTTGAACGTACGTTGATATAGCTGAAGATGTCTGTCCAGACAGTAGGGTCATGCATGCAGAATGGAGAGTGGTGCTTTGGAAAGGAGTAATTTGGTGATGCAATACAGCAGCTAAAATGCACGTTGCAGTCTCTTAGTATGGATACTGGGCATCTCAAGTAGAGTTAGGTGTGCTGTTACCTTGCTACATAGCTTTTAGTGAGATGTTAGAAAATTGCATCTTATTTGAGCCTAAAGTGAAAAAACCTCCAAAACCTAGATGAACTTACAAAGATTCAGAAAAACATGTCAAGGTCAATTACAAACCTTAAAAACCAATAAGTCAACAAGCCCGGGTATACACAGGATCCTGGAGAAGCTCAGTCTGTGTAGTATTTAGCAAAGGTGACTGATGGCCTGTAAGTACTTATATGGGGCAAAGATCTCAGTCAAAGTAGTCCTTTAGGTACTCTAGTCTTTGGATGACAAAATGCAGGAGCTCAAAGCTGAACTCAGGTGTATTACTTCTAGAAATATAATTAATTTAAAATTGAAGTCAGTTACCTATCAGAACATCTTATTTAAGGATGTTCTGGACATGTCAGAAAAAAAAAAAGCTGTGAATTTTTCCAAAAAGATGCCTTTAGTTCCAGCACAATATGATGACCCTGATGCAGGAATTTTGGAGTGAAATTATCTCTTATACAGGAAGGCAGACCAAGTGATCATTACTTACACAGGTCATCTACAAAATCTGATCTGAAAAGTGTTTTCAGCATGAAAGGCACCCTGTGCTCCATTGTAATGTGCACCCGTGTTTTTGTCAGGAAGGCAGAAAACAGAGTGGGAAGGGGAAGGTTGGGGATGTAACGAGAGGATATAATAAAGAAGAATTTAAATTTTATTTTACACATACAGAGGAACTAAGTATGACATTTATTAAATCAAAATATGTGATCATCCAAGCAACACATACATCTTCCATATAGCATTTTGAAAGATTTTTGCATGCTAATTGCGTGAATTAGCAAGCAGCTGGGAAGAATACCCTGCTATTTGTTAAAAGAGAGACAATAAAGTTCTTCTAGACAGGAAAGAATCTACATTGTTAACAGATGACCTGAAAGTTCAGCTCATTGAAAAGGCAAATATTTTGACCAGGAGAATAATTCTTCCTGTGGAGCAGTATGAGTTGCCATGCTAAAGCTGTACAGCTATTTTTAACCATGTCACAGCTATTGAGCTCAGTCTTCAATTTAGTTCATAAACAGCGTAAAAAAGACTAAGTAGGTCTTTCTTCTAGATGAATATAGAGGTTAATATGTCAGAATCCCCCTTTTTTTTGCAGTTTTTGTTTATTTTGTGCAATTTCTACATTGGTTTTAACAGTTCGGATGTAGATTTTTGTTGCTTGTCGTCACTCTCTGCCACATTCTATTTTGTTAAACTCCACAAACACTATTACACTGGAGTAACTGTGGGCAAAAGATGAAGTTGCATGTGAAATGAAGGTTGTTATGATCTAGGGGGAAAAAAGTGAAGGCTCTGTATAAAATCCTACTTCCTTCCAAATGACACAGATAGAGTTTTTCAAAAGTTTGTTCTTGCGCACTTATGTGGTTTAAGAAGTTATGTTCCAGTTTTGTTTTGTGGCAGTTGTACATTAGAATTTGAGTTCGATATGGAACTTTTGAGCTTGCCTTAGACTCTTTTGGGTGCTTGCCTTGAGTATCTAAAATCTTTATCAGAAAATCTTTAATTTGCTTTCCTGAATTCTAGTTTTTTCTGTTTTAGATGCTAATTTTTTTTTTTACTGTGATAAAGGTCTCTGAATTACTTCAGTGCTTTCCCACAGTAAAGTTGTTGCCTAAATTGTGTCTGCAAGTTAAAGTTCTTTACCAGATATGTTTATAATATAATTAATAGCTTATTGAAAAATATTTGTAGGAATGAAATGCTGTTTTCTAGACCTACATGTATTGTAGATTTAAGATACCTAATTTTTCAAAGACGTTAGACTGGAAAATGATACATCAAGGAAGATATATTTTAACTTCAAAAATGGGCATCACTGTCAGGCTTATGTATCTATATAGGTAGTTCTTTGTGGCAATCTCTGAATGTTATGTTATGATACGACTTTTGAGATTGTGTATTGTGTATCTAGATTCTATATGGTTTCTTCTGGACATGCTGTAGAGTTTATGCTCCATCTGTGTATGCACATGAGTGTGTACTGCATCCTTTGGGAAGAAAACAAGCATCTTAACCTGTTTAATTATCATTCCTTGCGATGTGGAAAACATGTAAGAAAACATGACCCAAACAGGAGAAACAACGATGAACTGCACAGAATGCAAAGCCCTGTGAATTTTGTTTCTTTTCACTTTTGCAGTTAGTGAGTTTACTCACTGTATCTATTGAAATGGTGAAACTCGGTCAGGCCTAATCTTTTCCTTCTTCTTTCCACCACTTTCCCACTCCAGTGCTAATGTTTGTAGGACAGTAGAAGGCAGGTACGATGTACTAAATTTCGTGATAACTTGATGATTTGGTGGCAGGCTGAGAATAGACCAAACTACCTTTGAATATTATTCATAGAAATGAACTAGAAAGTGTAACCACACACACAAACATTCCTTATGTTAGGGCACATTTTGATAGTTCACCGTAACTTTTGAAATAACTGCTTTGACAAAGACCATTTGACTGACCAAAAAAAAGTGATACAATGTAAATGAAATTATACTGAGTCTGCTCTGTGATATAGTTAATTGGCAATGCATAAGTGTTACCACAAAAAAGAAAAAAACAAATAAGAAAGAAACTTTGAATTCAGCTTCCACCAAATTATGAGATGATTACTCTTGCTTGTTTGATAAAGACAGTATAAGCAAATCACATTTAGGTTAGCATCTTGTTCATATATACTAGATAAATCTGATAAAACTCAAGGACTATGCCTAAGCATCTTTTTTTCTTCTTTATAGATTTTGTACCGCATTGTAAAAATACTGTTATTTATGTCACAAATTGAAACACTTTCGATTGAGGAAATTAATGGTTGCCTGTGTGTTCTTAATTCTCTTCGTATCTAATTTATGCACAGGCTGGATCATAGGTCTTGTGGTCAGGGAAGAAAACCATTTGCAGTCATAATTGACAGAGAACTAGAAGGTGCACAGCTAATCTACCCTTTTGGATGAATTTAGTGGGAAGGGGTTCTTCGCCTTTGGTGCTCCCGGGAGAGAAGCATAAGCCATGAGCAAAAACCTGCCATGTTTAAGTTCTGCTGTTTGTCCTTATTCTCAAAGACTAGAGATTCCCACATATTTCCAAGGCAATGTATGTTGATATCCTGCCCTCTCCTCATCTCCTCAGTTGGGTGTTCCCTCTACCAACATGGGTAGTCAGGATTCCATACAGAGATATCTTAGGGAGTTTATCCAGCTGAAAATTATTATCTACCTCATAAGCCCCAATTATTTTTTTCTTTTTTTTTTCCTCCTGTTTGGCTTAATAGGGCTAGTTTGAGGCCAGATTTTCTTCCACAAACAGGTTCAGCTTAAATTTTGGCAATCCCATGAGTATTGTTTTAAAGGGCTGTGAAAAAGCATCCTTGGACTCTTAATCTGCTGAGTTTCAGAAGCTGCTGACAACTTTGGAGGTCGTGTAACTTCTGAACGACACTGCCATTGTAAAGAAACTTTAAATTTGCCATTATTTCACTACCAACTCTGTTATAATGAAATGTCTTTAAAGTGGCATGAAAATTACATTAAAGGTATAATAACTTTGTAGTAGAAATACCAACATTTATGTATTGGTCGCAAGCATCTAGAGTGAATTTATTATTTTAAAACTGGAGTTGTATCTACTTAAAACAAAAATGCAAAGCCCAAGTTCTCAATTTTGAAGTTAAAAAAAAATCTTTCTAGAAATTTATTAAGATTGCCTGTTGTTTCATCACAAGAGAGCAGAGTCAAAGTTTGCTTTTTTTATAGGATTTGCTCTTTACTCTTTGTTTTTCATTAATTTTCTTAAACTGGATAGCATATGAGGATCTGATGATTTTGTTGGGTTTTTTTCCCTTTGCGTAGTGAGAAGAATTATGCAGTAGGGGGACTACTTCTAAGTAGCATTGCTGTGTTTCAAACAATCGATGTTGTGATCCAGCTGTATTGGTAAGGAGTTGGGAGTTTTTTCCATACTATCAGCCCTGTATTTCATAATAATGATTTCATTTTTCTTTGTCTGTTTTTTTGGTTTTTTTAATTTTTGTTTATTTTCTGTGTCTATTCCAGTTAGTGTGCTCAACTTCATGTTCATGGGATCAATTTTTTGGGCTCTTACCTGCTTCCTAGAATCCATTGCTCCTTGTCTTTTGCCGCTTGAACTTAAGAGTACCAGTTTTTAAGAGAGTGATATATTTCCTGTCCATATAGCTTCTCTTGATGTCTCTAACCAGGCTTACAAAACAGTAGCAACCTGCTGACAATATATATATTTACTTCCTTCTTCAGCAGTAGCTTTGTCAATGGAAGAGCAAGTCCGCCCCAGAGCATTCATCACTGCCCTCTATCTGAGGTTAGTGCCCTCTCTGGTCTGCTGGCTGAGCTGCTCATGGGAGCTCTCCTTAATCCAATTCAGTCAAATTGAGCCATGTTAGGAAAGATTTGTTATTTAAATTACTTAAGCTGATCTAGCTTATTTTGACTGACATGTTTAGGGAGTTCTTATATATGCAGCTTAGCCAGAAGATTTGGGAAGTGGTAACCGTCAGCAGGATGTGATGATAAGCTGGGGGCAGTGGGTGGCAAAGAGCAGGTCTTTCCCAGCTATGCTCAAACTGGTTGATGTATACTCATCTACAGCCTGAAATTTGGGAACCTGGCTTTTCTTCATGGAGCACTCTGAAGTTTTTTTCGGCCATTAAAAAAGAGAAGTCTGCCTGTGCCAGTTCTTCTCTGAGTGCTCCCATTAGCCATAATTTCACCCAGAACCACCTAGAGCATATTGGCCAAGAGGCTTTGATTTTGTCCACTTTTGAATGACTCCTGCCAGCATTATTTCATAGTTGAACTAAAGTGCAGGTCTCCCTCTGGTGCCTACTTTGTAAAAGCACAAGATTTTCTAATTGGGCTGAGCAATTGAAAACCAACTGAATGAAAAGAGAAAGGTCTCTTTGTTGTCCTGGTAATAACAGTTCTGAGAGCGCTGACAGTAACGTTAGACAGTAGACTAGTTTTTTTCTTGTGGTACATAGTGCTAATCTGCACATACATTCAGAACTCTGTAGTCACTGTCAGCTGCAGCAGTGCTTGTCCTCTGCACCTTTTCTAACAGCAAAATCTTTTTGGGGGTGTGTTTGTTAGTTTGTGGATATATGGGTAATGGATATCTGGATGTCTATGGATATATGGAAATAAAACCAGAAAATTTTCATCAGTTTCTAACCTTTTTCACTTTCTTATCAATTCCTTTTAGCTGTTCATTTTTGGAAATTAGTTGACCATACAAACATTGATCTTTCTAATACAACCAGAATTTTCTGCTTTGATGGATTTTAATCTAATTTAAAACACTTACCCCACTGTTGGAAAGGCTTAGATGTTGGTACATTGAGAGGAGCACACCACCACACATCCCCAGCAAAATACTAAAAGCTGACGTCATCACTGTGGGAGGAATTTTTCATTTACATCGCCTTCCACTTCAGGGCCTCTCTGCCTCTTTCAGAGAACCACATCTTGCATTGTTGGTCCTACCACTCAGGGCTATCTGTGTGTAAATTTTCCCATTCATATTCCCAAGAACACACAGCACAAATGTTTCTCAGAAATATCCTGGTTATGCCACACATCAAAAGAACTCCATGCCTTTTGGACTTGGTACCTTTTGGTTGTACCTTGCTGATACAGAGGATACTTTGACAGCGCCTGCTATCAGCAGGGGTTTCTCAAACAAACCCAAGAAATGTGTATGACTCAGTCCAGCAAGTAGCTATTTCCTGATATAAGCCTGCTCTAAAAATGCCTCAAACAATTTTTTAGGAATACAGTTCTAGAGGAATTCTGGTTAATGTTTCAGACACATGATTTTTTCATCCTTTGTTGTGGACCAGCATGTGTCTAAACCCTTCCCTGGTATGAGAAACAAAGCAACATAAAAGAACTAGTTTGGACTGCCCAGCATGAGCAAGGTCAGGTTGATGCTTAGAAGTGATAAGCTGAAGGCAGCCTCCCATCAGGTCACCTGTCTGATACAGTCTTATAGCACAGCAGTCTAATCCTGCATTTGAAGCTTGCCTGGGTGTATCTCTGGGGACAACGTCCAGCACAACAGCCTGCTTGGCTGAGGCTTAGGATGCTTACTTCTAAAGCAGAGGGACAAGGAACCATGTGGAACAGGAGTTCATTGTGGGGAGTCCAGTCTTCTTGGGATGTTCATTGCTGTCTATGTGGGGGACAAGCTGGTAGCCCTGGAAAGAAGCCAGGTGATCTTTTGACTCACACTTCGGAAATCTGCAGAGGATGATGATGATCAGGTTCTTTGGGTGTTTGTGTGGGGGCTGGGGTGGTGTCAGTCTTTAGTCTCCCTATATTTCTCTACTCCCTTGATGTGAAACTAGTGTTTCTCCTAACTGTTAGACCATAGTTTTCGTATGTATTAAGTCAATACTACAGTGAGAATGGGTGGAGGAGACAACATTTGTGTTTTGGGAATTTTATTACAGTGCTGCTTGCACTGTGCTGGCTAATCTGTTTTTATGGCTGGATGTGAACCAGGTCCAGAAATTCAGCTGAAATATAAATATTATCCTTCTCAGCAGAATTAGTTCTATGGATGAGTACAGTATGCATCTGTTCAACCACTATGCCAGTGTAGTTTTTTTAATTATTATTATTTAAAAAAAAAACAAAACAAATTCTTAAAAGGAGGGAAGCAAGGAAGGGCAGGTAGCAGGTCACCCAGTGGGTAACACTTTTCTGCAAGTTGCCATTAAAGGGCGGCTTCTGTTCATTCCCAGTAGAATGAATTCTCAGCTTGAGTATCTGGCTGTAACTGGTCTTTGTCTTGTCCTCTCGTCACATATTTTTCTAAGTTTTTTCATAGAAAACAAAATAAAGTGTTGAAGAAACTCTTTCACACTTTCCATATCTGGTTTCAAAAGGAATAAATTGGCCTCAAAATGCTTTGTGATTGTGTTGTTCTCCAAGGCAGGTCAATGACCTCCTCTAAGAGCAAATCAGAGTACTAGATTACATCCTCACTGCTAGCACTTAGTATCTCCTTAAATTCTGCCCTCGAGTTTAAACATCCTCTCAAAGAAATAGTATCTGTGTCCCAGTGGTGGCAGATGTACGTGGAGAGGTAGCAAAAGATTGCCTGGAAGGCTCTCAGTTTTCCAGTGGTCTAAATAATTGTTTTGTCCTGGCAGCTCAGACAATTTATAGGGCTTTTGAACCTTATTCCTCCATTTCCTTCCCAAGAAAACTTCATTTCTTCAAGTAATTGCTTTGTCTTTAAGAATTTTTTTGTTTATAAGCTTACAAAGTGTCTTGGAATCAGAGAAACCCTCTCTAGAATACTGTGTTCTCAAAATGCACTCAGTGCTGTGAAGGAATATTGCTTGAAAAAGCTTCAATAAATAATAAAATAAAGAAGGTGCAGAACATTGATGGAAGGTACCCAAATCTCTGTCAGTGCCAGGTTATGGGAAAGTTTGATGAAATGTAGTTCTCCATCTACCTGTTTATACCCGCACTAGATCCTTAAACTGGGAATCACAGTAAGGATTGCACTGCAAGACAAATCATGAAGACCATTTTTTTATGCTGAGAATTCAAATTCAGACCTTAAAATGGCTGCTAGGGGGGAAGGAGGTGTTCAGAATATATTGCACAACCATAAAGGTACCTCAAAATATTCAAAAACTTTTCTTGAGAAAAAACAACACCTTTCTGGAAGGCAATACTTAAAGAAGATGATAATTTCAATGCTGTCCAGTTTCACTGCGTAGAAATAATTCTTGTTTAGCCTGAGAGAAAAACTAAGTGGTGGTGCATTTCTGTTTCTCAAAATGGCCCTTTTACTAACTTTTTTTTTTTTTCAGAATTGCTTAAATTATCTTTACACACATCTTGAGCAGATGAGTTTTGTGTAGACTTCACTTGTGTAGACTGTGAAATTTGAGTGTTACTTGTAGTCTGAGCCTATCTGCTAGACCACAGTCTCCATTGGAGCTTAAGTACATATTTGATCCTTTGTGAGTACTGACTGAGTGTAGCCAGGAACTCGTGTCTCAAACCACTGTACCGTGGAGCATCGACCAGGCAACTGCTGTGCTCGCGGTGCTGTAGCCCGCTTCTTCATCCACAGGGTTTTTCCAGCTTTTCCATTTGGCCATTTTACTCCCACCTTCTATTCCAAGCCACTTATAAATCTGTTATTGCATACAGTGCTAAAAAGTCAGCTGCTTGTCTCTTTGATGACACTACTGCTGTACAGTACTTTCTACGCACAACCTTCATACCCTTTGTGCTATCCTAATCCTCACCTTCTTTTTACTTGGCTTCTTTCACAGACACTGTTCCCTTTTCTGCTTGAATCCTTATTCTCAAACAATATTTCCTTAAGCCTTGTTAAAGAAACATACCATCTATTCTTCCACCTTGAGAACTGAACACAGCGAGAGATTTGGAGTTGTCTTTAATGCTCTTTTTCAGAGTGTACACTATTGTTCTTTTCTGTTGACCCTCTTGTCCTTTTTACTCTTTTCTTTCTCTTACTGTATTTTCAATCCTTTTGGATCAACGATGCAACTAAGTGCTTACCAGCAGGATTTCAAGTTGTTTGTCAGGTGCCAGGCTGAGCATTTTTTTAGCTTCCCTCTGGTGTCACAGTACAATCTGGTTCTTCTGAGTTTGATACATTAGTGTTGTTGGTAGTCAGCAAAATCTCTCTCAAACTGCATTGGTATGATTGAACCACAGCACAAAGTGTAAAGCTAGGTGTTTAAAATTGAAACAATTCAGAATAAAGTAAATGCTGGTGTCTTGCTAAGTAGTAGGATGTCCATTTGTTTTCTAAAAGAATACAAAGCCAATCCTGCACCTTCTACTTATGTGGAAAATGTATACTCAAGCAAACCAACCATTGTTTAGACTGAATATTCATTTTTTTCTCCAAACAGTTTTAAGATATATTCGAAAAATGGTTTGTTTTCTCATATGTGAAACATATATGTAATGTTTGGGCCGGAAGAAGTTACAGAGGTGTACATGTATTGGATACACCACATAATAATATGTAAAAGAAGAATATTTTGATTCACGGGTCTTAAAATGGTTATCTGAACAAATCTTTGTATACTCTGCTTGGGGCTCCTCATATTCTTTGACATATTTCCCTGTTCATTTCCTAGGTTTAAATAGCTGTCCCCAGCTGTTGTGCATTAGCAGATCCTCACTGCTAGTCTAAAAAATTGGCTGAAACTGTTCTTTAAATTTAGAATTTGGTCTGAGTTTAATTTAGGCAATGTTTACTACTATAACTTCTCTTTCTCTGGAGAGAGGCTCAGGCAGTGAAGTAGAAACATTTAACAGATATAGTAACTCTTGTGTAGCAGGAATTAAAAAGAATTATACTTGACAGAACATTAAAGTAATATTATGCTAAATAAGCAAAAAAGATGCAGATTAATATAAAAATCTGAATATGTAATGATATGATTTGGTGTATTTTAAATAAGTATTTAACTTCATTGAAAAACTTACTTAGAATATGATACATCCATTAAAGTCTGAACTCTTTATAACTTACCATGGTACATGAAACTGCAGAAAAGTATAAAATACTGTGTATTTTCCTGCCATAGAATCTACATCACTGAATCAGTCATGGATGGGCAGGTAAATTTAAGTACCTAATCCATTCTTAGCAGTAGTGGCAAACCTTGTGTAGATGCACACCTTCTTCATTCCAGCTCAGTCAGCTGTCTCAGTCAATAGAGTAACTTAGTAAAAGCTAGGAAAACATTTTGCATTTAAGAAATCAATGTCTTATATATTCCTGTCTAAATAAAAGAATAGGTATGAGTTCAGATATTTTACTTCCAAAATCTTGAAGCATAGATGCAAATCCAAGTTTAGCTCTCTGCTACTGATTATGTTCTTAAAATGATTTATAATAAAATAATAAGTAATGAAAAAAAATCAAGTATTTAAGTCCATAACCTATTTCTAGTTAATTAATACTAAAATAAACAATCAGAAATGTAAGCTTCATTCATGGTAGCTAAATTTTAGTTTATATCCTATTAAAAATAAAATGTAAATAAAACTCTGAGTTTCCTTAATTCTTTTAGTATTAAGAATGATGCATTTCTTGGCTGAATAAAAAAGCAGTTAAATCATTTTACACCTTTAACATCACACTAATAAATGTGAGTGATGTGTTGTCCTGTTCAGAAAAACCTGCCAACTATGCTTAAAAGATGGTATTTATCATTTTGATTATACAATACCAACCGTCAAAAGTGGGCCTTTCCTTAAAATGTAGGATGCAGCTGCTGTTAAGTTGTAAGAGTCAAGCAAGCAGAAAACCTTGATTGAAACCAGGATTACATCTGTGGTGGTCTTAGATTGGTTGTTCGTGTTTGTTTTTTTTTTTAATTCCAGTGAATCCATTCTGCTGCTCCCGTGCCTCTGAGTTTATCCATTCTTATTAAAGCACCTATCTGGTGCAGCAGGGAAGGGTATACCTGTAAAGAAGAACTGAACAAACTGAATCATAAAGGATTTGTTCCCAAAATGTAATGAAAGAGAAACAAAACTGGATCTTGAATCTTTGGAAGCTGCAGATATGGTTAAAGAGGAGTAAAAAGATTATTGAACTGAACCAGAGAAGCAGCTCTCACTAAATTGATTTGATTCATTCCCATTGTTTGTGTGTCCTGGAGAGTTAAAAGGAGTAGGAAAGAAGGTGGGAACAAAATTGAGTTAAAGTAAATTTGATTAGTGGCTAGATGAAGAGAAGGATAGAGTGGGAAAAGTAAATTTAAAAAGCAGGTTGAGCAAGAGCTAGCTGAACTTTTTTCTAGCCCATTTGCAGTACCTGAATTATACTTTATTTTCTCCTTTAAATTTGGCTTTCTGTTTGGTGTGGTTTAGTTTATTTCTTGTTTTCTGTCTGCAGTTGTTAGATTATGGGGTGTTTTTTTTTTCTGATAACCAACACTAGAAAAACCCTACCAAACTCAATTCAAACTTAATTGAGAAAGCAAATGTGGCACTAACTACTCACCAAAGTGTAGGATGACTCGTGAGTCAGGAGACTTGTGGATTGAAAATGTCCTCAATTACAGGGGGCTGGACCTGGGTATCCAAACAATAGAGGATGGGTTTGAGTGGCTTCCAGGTGCATTTCAATTGTAGCTTTTAGTCTGAGCTGGATGGGGACTCCTTGATGTTTCCCTATTGACCCATCCCAAGTTCCAGTTTCCTGCTTTGTATGAGAGCTGCTGGTGAAGTCATGAGGCACTTCGGAGAGCTGGTGAGTTTTATATCAGCTGTGAGTATGGGGGGATAAAAAATTCCTAAGTCCTCCCTCTGAGATCGGATGAACCCCAGTGCTACTCCTAAGGGAAGGGTCTGGGACACCCTCGGGATGGGTACAGTGGGACTGTGAAATACTTTAGTTGTCAGGAAACTTATAGGAGAACCAGAGAAATGGTGATGTGATGTGGTGAAATGACCTTCTTTAAGGCTTTGACTTGGTTTGCTGAATCGGTAGGAACATTGCAATACTTAAAAATGTATTTAATATTCTATGGGCTCAGTTATTAGGGGGCAGGTGATTGTGGGGAGGAAGAGAGGAAAGGAGAAGAGGGAAGATAAAACTAGACTGTAAGACATATTTGGACAGTGGGACAAAGTGTTCCAAACGTATTTGCACAAGAACAGTTGTAATTGATCACTGAGTGGTGCCGTTTCTCAAGAGTCATAAGAATTGTGAAATGGTGTCAAGGAGAACGGAGAAACTGCAATTCCAGGGAAGAGCTGTCTTCGATGGGAACTGTATCTGATGCCTGCAAAGGCTATCAAACCCAGCAACAAGATCTCTGAGCTGCACCCCGCTATCCTTTTTAAAGACCTTTTTCTCTTTTTTGGTTTCATCTTCTAGTTACTGTCGAAGTTCTTTGTTTCAAAGTAATACAAAAAAACTTCATGATGCCTGTTAGCTGGCAGAAAACAAAAAATAATTAAAGGAAAATAACCCAGTTATTCCCCGGAATGACTAGCTTTCCACTGATTAAAGTAATTAAAATGATTCTTCAGGAGCTGTAATACCCTTATAATTGATATAAGTGGTGGGAAAAAGTAATAGTGAAATTATGACAACCTGTTTTAGTTATTGTTTTTAATTAACCTGCAACATAACAGCTTACCTGTAAGCATCTTTAGACGTTCATTCTGTTCCATCAGACCTAAATGGAACAACTAAAATTAATGTTTTGTTGGCATAAGTTAGCACAGGTGCCACAGAAGGCACTTTTCCTGCACCTGGCTGCACCTTCCTGCCCCTCTGCATGGTAGAGATGTCGATCAATAGTGATGCAACATGATACTGGAAACAAAGTTAAGTTTAAAGTATTTTTTTGTTTATTGTGACATGTTAAACCTGGATCTGTTTCCCCAACTAGTTTGTCGTGTAGCTAAAATACCCTATGCTAATGTTGGGAGGTGGTCTAAAGAGCACCAGCACCCATACCAAAAGGAAAATTGTATTAGGTACCATTGTCTCAGTTATCCTGGTACTTTTTACATATTCTTACGAAAGTGTGTGAGGGGGTTGTGGTTCAACTTAGAAGGCAAGGCTTTTGCCTTAACACAGGTCTCTGGGATTGGTATCCCAGGTATGTGATTGCCCGAGTATCACCTTACTTAGGGTATGATTGAATTCCATTGAGGGTGTTAAGTGCTGAGACTGGGTGGAACACCTCACTTTTGGGGTCTGGAGTAATCTGGATCTCTGTGGTGGCTTTCTGCTCCCAAGTGTTGTGTTTTCATGGTCCTCTGCTTTGCCTGTTAAAAAGCTAATTAACCTTCAGACATCAGGGTCCTCACTGAAAGTGTTTCTGTGAAGAGCTAGCTAATACTTAGAATTTTCAACATGGAGTTTCTGACAAAAACGATTCATTTTGTTTGAAGGGTTTGGGAAGAACCATAGGGGTCAGTGGAGGCATTTTTCTTGGTGGAAGTCAGTTGAAATTAGCTTCTTAACAGTAGAAATTCTCATCTTTTTTGGAATGTTGACACTGAGCTGACTTTTGATCCGCCAACCTGCATTTTGCCTCTGTGGCATATTATCTTCAGGGTGCTGTTGTTTAGAAACCTTAGTGTATTATTTACCCAAAAGAACTGAGAGCTTTGGACAAGTTATTTCTCCCAGAATGTGCAGAGAGTTTTGTCTCTTTTGTGCTTCTTGGATGAGCAGGTGGAAGGCTTGCCTTCATAATGTGAGGAAATGCATCATTTTCTGAGTAAGGACTTCTGATTCTCTGAAGAGTGGGAGCTTTAGGAGCTCCAAAGAGAGGCCATCATATAAACTTTTCTAGGAAAAGGAAGTTAAATTGGTTTTGAATTACATTAAGGCAGCGTGCATTAAGTTGCTTTAAGTATCATGTTGAGATGTTACAAGTTGTATCAGACAAACAATGAAATAGTGTCTTATGATTTTATTGATCAGAGAAAATGAAATTTGCAGAAGAATTGAAATTCCCCATGACAACATCTTTTTAATGAAAACAGCCTCACTGATAAGAAAATATTTCATTAGAAAAATTCCTGACAATAGTTAAATTTAATAAGTAGTTTTCTTTATGTTGCCTACACCTTCCAAAATGCCTCTGTAATCCAGGCTCTGAAATGCCACTGGTCTGAATGAAATAGAAAATAAGGGCTCCTACTCCAGTTCAAGCACTTGATTGATTTGCTGGTGGCCTTAGCTTTTCCATAAAGCTTCTTTACCCTGCTGTCAGTGAAGTGTTAAATCCTTATCTTTATACTTCTTAAAAATGCCGAGTCACTTTTGATATCAGAAATGCTCTACTGGACTAGCCCAAAAATCTACCTAGGTAGTAATGAACGGATAAAGAATAATAAGACAGCACAGAGTGAGTCTTCCTTTGGCATACCCTTCTCATCACTGGGGAGCAGTAATTTAAGAGCTTCCTGAGCTATGGTGTGCACTTGGTATTTGCTAATCTGTGATGGATCTGTAGATTCTGAATTTGTCTAGTCGCGCCACTATGCAATAAGGCAATAAGTTCTGCAGCTTGGCTTTGTTTTTATTATTTTTTTTCCCACTAAGTATTCCCTGCTTTTTGTTGTTGTTATGAGAAGTATAGGAAAAATAGGATTTCCTATTCATTTTCCTATTCATCATATGAACCTCTTAACTGAAGAGTCAGTCTGTTTTGTTTTTCCTTCTTTAAAAACCGATAGTTCTTGCTACTTGAGATCATCTATTCTCAAAAAAAGATGGAAAGACGTGATGTGGATGGTATTTGAGTTTATACCATGCAGTTCTTGAGAAACTGAGGCAAACTTCAAAAATTTCTTTAATTGTGTTTTGGGGTTTTCCAAGTTGGAAAAAGGTCTGATCCCCAGACTTCAACATTTTCATATTTGCGGTGGGTGGTTTAAACAAGATGAACCCCATGGCAGGCAGGTAGTACAAAAAAATACAGTGCTTTAGATTTCTTTGAGGGGAAAATGGGGTGAACTAAAATAAGTTTGGACAAAACATAAGAGAAAAGCACACTCAGAAGGCCACTGGTCCTGATAAAGATCTGTTTAGAGGCTTTGAGATCTCAATCTTGTTTTGGCAGAGGATTCAGTTTCACACATAGGGTAGTGTAGCTCATCTTGCCAATCCTTGCAAGTGTCAGAAGTTTAAAAAAGAAGCCCCTCAGAGTACCCTCTGTTCTAGGAAGTTAGCGTGTAAAGTAGTCTTGTCTGTCCAGTCCCACCAGTATAAAGCATAGGCATTTCCATCCCATAGACATGTAAATTTTAAATACCGTCAGCAGAACCTTAATTTCAGCTGTCAGTTTAGCAAAGTCTTGAAGATTTTCGCTTTAATTCTGAATGTTACCACTTTCATTCTTCAGAACTAGCTTCGAACTCTTCGATAAAGAGAATCACAGCACTTTAATGTGGAGAGCTGTGAAGGTGGAAGAGAGAACCAGCATGACTTATGCAGCAGTGATTTTGGGTGTAAGGAGGCAGATTGAAATGGTAACTTTATGGCTGGCGCAGAAAAAAGCTTAGACTGCTTCTAATACACACATTACTCAGCAAAAGGGCTGTTGCTCTCATAATGTTAAGCTAAAAAAAAAACAAAAGGCAAAATAAATGTGCTTTTGCAGTCTTTGGTCTGCGAGAGTGTATCTCTTTCATATCCTGTCACAGACTAGTGTATAGGAAAAAAAGCAGCCCATTTTAAGTTCAGGTGCTGGTAGCAGGATGTCTCTAAGGTACGTGCACATCAGTGTATAGAGAATCCTTTATAAGAAATAAACTGTTTTCCCCCAGATTTCTTTTTCAAAGTGACACTGCGTGTTTATGTATAATGGAAACTGAAATGAAATTTCACATCCATCAGTAGCATTATTCTTTAGAATTAAAAGAGTTGTATGTTTCACTTCCCTTTTTCCTCCCTTCTGTGAGATGTCACAGACTTATGGAACTGTCAGAAGAATAATTTCTTTCAGAAATTGACATCTTGAGTATCTAGATTTAAAAATTTATGAAAAGCTTGACTTAAATGCTTTTCTAGTTTGGAAGCAGTTATGTATTGTTTTTCTTTGTGAAACAAAACTCTAAATGAGGATTCCAATTTGGCCCTTGAATAATTATTTCTAAATGTGAGATGGAAAGTTAAAATGGCATTGTGTCTATAGACCAAAAATAAAACCTTTTACTTAACCCTTCTTGTGTTTATGGCAAAAACTAATAGAAGTTCCTTGCAATTTTTTGTTTATTTGTTTTCTGGATTAGAATGGTTTAATTTTTACCTATTCTCTGCTTTAGTTGTTAGAAAGCAAGGTTTCTTTAAACATGCAGTAGTCAACGTAAGGAATACATAGAAGAAGAAATAAAGTCCTAATCCTTTGTTTTGACACCACATTGTACTTGATTACTGTGAAAATATTCATGTCATAAAACAAACAATTAAAGACTTTGAGTAGAAAAGTTTTTGAAGGTGAATGACTTTTCAAAACTCTGATAGCCTCATGTAGTTGAAGACATTTTAAAAACAAAGAGTAAAAGATAAATATGCAGGCAAGAAATTGGAAGATTTTAATTCATACACTTCCCAGTACTTTTAAAATGTAATTAATTAGTCTTTAAGAATTCTTGATTGTGCATTTAATTATATATGATACTTATATACAATTTGTAATTATTTTCATGGATATAAACTCAGTATTCAGTCTTTAAAGTGATCTCCAAAAATAATGCATTCCTTTCCTCACCTCTGGGGCTTTCTTCAGATTAAGGCACCTGGGGTTAAATTTCCTTTGTGTTCATGACAAACCTATATAAACCATGCTACTGTGGAACTGCATCAATTTTCACCATAATTCCATGTTACGTTATTCCAGAAAAACTTATCACTTCTGTATCTCCACTTCCTTTTTTCTCTGCTCTGTCTCACTTGCATCACATAAGGGGATGATTACACAATAAACCAGCTGAAAGCCAAAACAGTTTGGATGTATTTAAGTTTAGGGAGATTAATTCACCAGTTTAATTTGTAACATTGCTACTTTTTGGAAAAGGAAGGAATCAGCTACGTTCTTCATAGTAACAGAGCCAAGTTGTTCCAGATTCAACAGAATATGAAACAAAGATGTTTGTTGTCATGGATTATAGTTATGAAAACTAGGAAGGTGGGTTTTTTTAAGACCTTGTCTGTTCAAGGGAAAAAGCCCTAAATAAATCTTACATTCCCCCAGAAATTATGTTCATACATTTTTACCATGTCTTAAAAGAAAGAAAAATTAAGAGAAAAACACATTTTTAAAGAAAAAAGTTGAAAGAGCTATTAAAGGGTATTTAACTTTATCTAACACTTAACTGTTTTCTTTGAGCTAAAAAAATCTATTTCCCATTGGTGACATGACTACTCTCAGTCAGTATTATAAAAAGCATAGCTTTAAAATTAAAATCTAAATTAATTGCTGGTATATGTAGAATCATAGAATGGTTTCCTTTCGAAGGAACCTTAAAGATCATCTAGTTCCAATCTGCCTGTCTTGGGGGTTCCTTCCTTCCTTTCACTAGACCAGGCTGCTCAAAGCCCTATCCAGCCTGGTCAGGAACACTTCCAGGGATAGGGGATCCACAACTTCTCTGGGCAACCTGTTTCGTTGCCTCACCACCCTCACAGTAAAGAATTTCTTCTGTATATCTAACCTAAATTTCTCTTCTTTCAGTTTGTACCCATTACTCCTTGTCCTATCACAACAGTTCCTGATGAAGAGCCCCTCTCCGCCTTCCCTGTAGGGCCTTTTCAGATACTGGAAGGCAGTATCTCCACGCAACCTTCTCTTCTCCAGGCTGAACTCTCCTCAGTCAAGATTTTAGAGGATCTAGAGGGAAAGCCATATGGAGAGTGGCTGAGGCCACTTGGTCAGTTCAGCCTGGAGAAGAGGAGACTGAGGGGAGATCTCATGGCAGTCTACAACTTCCTTACAAGGGGAAGAGGAGGGGCAGACACTGATCTCTTCCCTGTGGTGACCAGTGACAGGACTTGAGGCAATGGCCTGGAGTTCTGTCAGGGGAGTTTTAGGTTGGATATTCTTCACCCAGAGGGTGGTTGGGCACTGGAACAGGCTCCTCAGGGAAGTGGTCACAGCCCCAAGCCTCGCAGAGTTTGAGAAGCGTTTGGACAATGCTCTCAGGCACGTGGTGTGAGCCTTGGGGTTGGTGCTGTGCAGGGCCAGGAGCTGGAGTTGATGACCCTTCCAGCTAAGGAGATTCTGTGACTCTATGATAACTTTCTCAGCCTGTCTTCATAGGAGAGGTGCTCCAGTCCTCTTACTGACTTTGTGGCCTTCCTCTGAACTTGCTCCAACAGTTCCATCTCCTTATGTTCAGGGCCCCAGAACTGTGCACAGTGTTCCAGGCACGGTCTCATGAGAGCAGAGTAGAGTGGGAGAATCACCTCTACCAACCTTTTAGCCAGTCTTCTTTGGATGCAGCGCAGGGCACTGTTGGCTTTCTGGGCTGTGAGTGCACACTGCTGCCTCATGTTGAGTTTTTTGTCAGCCGCCCCCCACCAAGTTCTTCTCCACAGGGCTGCTCTCAAAACTTCTCTGCCCAACGTGTGAGTATTCCTGGGATTGCCCTGACGCGCGTGCAGGACCCTGCACTTGGCTTTGTTGAACCTCATGAGGTTTGCACAGGCCCAGCTCTCCAGCCTGTCCAGGTCCCTCTGGATTCCATCCCTTCCCTCCAGCATGTCGACTGCCCCACACAGCCCAGTGTCATCAGCAGACTTGCTGAGGGTGCCCTCAATCCCACTGTCCATGTCACTGACAAAGATACTGAACAGCATTGGCCCCAGGACTGACCTCTCAGGGACACCACTTGTCACTGGTCTCCGCATGGACATCGAGCCAATGACTGCAACTCTTTACACGTGGCCATCCCGCCAAGTCTTTATCCACTGAATGGTCTGTCCGTATATCCGTATCTTGGTGACTGATTAGTAATTATAAAAACAGCGAGGAAAAAGCAGAATTTTTGGGTTACTCAAGTAGCAAGGTGTGGAAGATGCAGTCTCATGAGCTACATGATAAAGTACAGTAGTCTGGACACAGTTTACAGGAAATCCCTTTACACATACATTCATGCTTTGGATTACATCTAAATTTGTGCATTTGTTTTAGAGATTAAATTCTGTTCTCTGTAGCACTGCTGTAAGGGTAACAATATGAATTAATTTAGTTTACTTTTTAGTAACTATAGAGAGAAGATGAAATCCTGTGCTGAGTATACTATGGTACGCTAAAGTATTAAAAATGCTGTCCAAAATGATCACAGAAGACCTCTTATATACAAATATATTTTTTAAAGTTATGCTTTAAAATATATTCAAGTTAATCACTAGCTATGTTGAATTTACAGATGGTACTGGGCATTGACAACAAATGACTAGATTAATTAGTAGCACCTGATAAAAGGGAGAGTATCTGTTATAATGAAGATTCTGAATTCCAAATGTTTTTAAAATGTGACTATTTCTATAAACAAATGGACACTTGACAAGGAATTTGCAGCATATATTCTTTGGATACACTATAATTATGCAGTAATAATGCTAAGTGTAAAGACAAATGTATAGGAAAAAAGGAACTCTCACCTGTCCTTCCAGCCAAATTTTAAAGAAGGCAAAATGTGCTTTTGTATTTCAATGTTATTGTAACTGGGTTATGAAAAAATAACTATGATGCCATATTCTTGTAATTTGGAAACTTGCTTCTAAATAAATTACTTCTATTTTATGGAGGCAGGGATTACCAAGGTTAGAAGTTTGGAAGATGAACATGTTAGACCTTGGCTGAGCATACCTGGAATCTGAGGACTTCTTTGTGCAAAGAAACCGACTGGCATTACTTCTGTAGGAAAGAGGTTTTGTGGGGCAGTAGCTGTTTCTGAAGAGTAGCTCCCTGCTGGTGACACTGGCCTGTGATGACTGTTTCTCAGTGCAGGCAACTATGAATAATGCTTATATTGCAATGTGAAGATAATGTTATATAAATTTTCACGTTCTTTTTGTGGTGTTACTTTGGATATCAGGGTTTTTTTGATGGAGAAAGAGCAATAAGGCTAAGGTGTTATATATAAAAAACAGCTCTTAAGTAAAAAAGTGTTCACGATTACAGTGCATATTTAAACTGACTTTAGATATGAAAAGACATAGTGGAGGGGAAAATAGATGTCAGTGTATTACATGCTTAAGTCTTGATTCTCCATGTACACCCATTAGTGAATTTGTCTATTTCATAAACAAAGAGGTGAGACAGTCGTTTATTCTCTACACTATAGTAATAATTTGAGATTTATCAATGAAGTAACTAAGGCAAAAAGAAAAGTTTGGGTCTAAATTGAAATACTTTCTATATGATAAAACCTGCTTGTGAACAGTTTCTGTACTACCAACAGCTGCATAGATGGAAGTGAAAATAATGATTTTTAATTTTTTTGAAAACTAAAAGTGTTATTTTGCAAAGTATTTTACAAATTACTTCAGTGTTGAATCTAGAGAAATGAGTAAGGGTTTAATACACCATTACAGTATAAAATTATGAGGAAAATCCTCAAGGCATATTTTGGAGAGCAAACTGATGTGGGATTAGGAAAAACACTGCAAACAGCAATATCAGATTCACACGGGGACAGAGGGAAAGGAATAAAAAGCAACTGAAAGTGAAGGAGATAGCATGAGAGGTGATTTTATTGTTTTCCAAAGTACAAAAGAAGTGAGTCCAGCAGGTGGGTAAGGATACACCAAAAACCAATATAGTATCCATATCTGGAGGAAAATACAGAAAAATGTGTTCTTCCTCTGCAAAAAGCACATGATAGTTTATTTACCATATTTTTGTAGTTATAATAGAAAGTTGGCAGATTATTTTATATGACATCTGTGCAGAGGGACAGACTGGAATGCGGACAGAGAAGGACATTTGTGCTTGTAGAAGGTAACTCTTGGTTCTTTTGCTCTTGAGGAGGGACTTCAGCAAGTTGAAGTGCTGTGTCACTTCTGCATAAGTGGAGATTTCAGTTGTGGTCCTTTTTTGGGAAAAAGCTCTGACTATTCACGGGCTTTAAAGAGCAGTGGCAAAATCTGCAGTACAAATAGTTCAGGTTGCTTTAGTATCTATGTTGTGACCTTAAAGGGCACAATTTTTAAGTGTTTTATCAAGAGTTCAATGGCTACTTCATGCTACAGCCGCTGTTTAGGTGATGCTTTCTAGAGAAAAATAATGTTCAAGAAGAAGTGGTTTGAGTGAAAAATAACCTTTTAAAATATTTTATTACCCAGTTCTGGAAACTGCATGTGTTTTTCCTTATCCTACTTCATTCCAGGTTAATGGAAATATAAGATACTTATGGAGAAGGTTTTTATATGTATATTGCTTCAGAAATTCATGTTAACCATGTAATAGAGAAGTTGCTGCTACCTAGCTTTTAAAAAAAAAAATCTGAATTATTGAAAGATGACTTTAATTACCTCAACAGAAGCTGCTGTTAATGAAGCTGCCATTTTCCAAGCCTTTGCTTTTTCTGCTTTGTTCTCCTTGCCAAAGCATGAGGGATTTTGAAACGGGAGGTGTTTTATTAACCAACATCAGAGTAATCAGATTAATACCTAGTGTCTGTTACTTTTAGTATCCATATATGAACTGACGATGGATAGGATCAGTAACAGAGCTTAAGACTGCATATTTTCAAAAGACAACGAAAAACAATCTCAGTCATCAATCCCTTTGATTCAGGAGTTTTAATATCAGTGAAATGTGTTAGGTTGAGTAATTAGTGATTTGATGTTAAAATGTATGTTAGCATTAGATGCATTTCAGGAAAATGGTAATTGTTGGGAACGTATCTTCATGCAAGTTACACCAGCAGGAGGTATGTGTGTTAAAACCAGTGATGCTGTGTAAGCTAGTTTTATTTCTGATTGATGTGTTTGAAGGATAAAGCTTAGGAAGCCCCGAAAGTTACAAATACTGGTGAAACAAGGAAGTCGTTTGAATACATACCTTACTGCAAAACTTGTACTATTCATGTGCAATGTACAGGCCTAGTAAAAAGCGAATTATGTGTGAAGATCATGAACTTATTTGTATGTGCTTTTTTTTGTTGTTGTTAGGCAGGTACACAATGGACAGACATTGTAGAACCTGTTTTTACAAATAAGCTTTAAAACTTTGGAAGCTGGAAGAATCTTTGCCAAGCAGAGTTGCCAGCGATCCCACAGCTTTATTTGTACCCCACAGCCTGGTTACAAAAGCGAATGGGAGAGTGTAGTCATGAAAGCTGCAGTGATACTAAATAAGAAATCAGTTTAGATTCAGACTAAAGATGGAGAGAGGGAGGGGCTTGAGACCCAAAACAGAGAAATACATTTTTCCATCTGGAAAAAATGGTTCATCTACTAATAAATCTCTTAAAGAAATAGAATGTCAGAACTAAGAGGCAGCTGTGCAAGCACTGAGGTTGATTAATTAGGGGAAATTTCTGTATCACCAGCTTCTCTAGATCGAGTATTGAGAGAAGTCATATTGCAGGCAGAGTAACCAGGGACACACATTCTTCTAGGACATGTTGGCATTGAGGTAAGGAATAGTGAAGGAGCCAGCAAATAATGTTGTTCTTAACTGTGGTTTAGAATAGTTTAGTGTCTTTGTATTTAAAAACAAAAATTCAGTCATGGTCTTGTATCCGGGAGCTTTATTTCTTATCGAAATAATCTTTTGATGCAAAGGTGAGAGGAGCCAGGTAGGAGGCTCTAAGAATGTATTGTGCCTTCTTGGATGGAATGATTCCAGAGAAAGCTTTTGCTACTATATTTGGAACTAGCATCCCAGGGCCTCTAAGAGGAAAAAGGGAGAAGAGATTGCTACCTAATAAGCTTCTAAGAGCTGAGGTCCATGTCCCTTCTTAGTGAGGTTTTGGTCAGGCCTACAGTAGGTCTGAGCTACAGTAGCAGACTTGTCACTACTGCTTCTGCAAGCGGTAGGCTGCTGAAAAGCCTTGTTTGGTTTTCGTAGATTAAACTGTTGTAGAATTAAGTGAAATTTGATGAATTGACTACAGCATACAAGTTCACTCTTCAACTGTCTAATGATTTTCTTTTTTCTGCTCCTCTTTCTTACAGTTCTCATTTCTGAAGTTTGCTTAGCTGTGACAAAGTATTCTCTAACACTTGGAGTGCAGTTTTGCTATGGCCTACTCTCTCTTTAAGACACTCTTTTTAGATAAAATATTTTGAATCTTTATCAGTCATTTGTACTCGAGCACTGTAGAAGGTCCTGTTTCTCTTGCTTTGAAAGCAAGTCTGTAGTACTGATGCTTAATATTGACAGATTCTTTATCTGCTACTCTGTGTTATTCTAGTTGAAGGACAAAGTGACAATATTTCTGTTGGCCTTATCCTTTCAGTAAATAGTTGTCAAGCTGTTGAAGCTGTGAGGTAGCTTTAGATTATTTCTACATTTTCCCAAATTATCACATGCAAAATATGGGCATCTTTGGGTGAGAGTTTTTCCTTTCATGTTGCCAGAGTTGCCAATGATAAGTATACATTTCGGTTTTCTATATTTTTTAATTTAGCAAAACATTGGTAGCACCAAGTTTTGGACCTTCACTTTTTGTACTGCAGTGAAGAGATATAAGCAAGAGACTTTGGCAAGTGCAGACAGAATATTTACCTCTGTGAAAAAAATGTCCAGGATTTGTCTCCTGACATGTAGCTTTTACAAATGGATTGAAGATGGGAAGAATTTCCTTTGGCATTCGATATGTGGGTGATGCTGAAATCTTCTAGTAATGATACAATTTTTAATAACTTAATAACATAGTAATACTTCTGTAATAGCTTTGACTGCCAAAAATGTGTATCCTAAATCCAGTGCTAGTGGTTTTTAATAGTTTCTTCTGATTGGGACCTTTTCTATTTAAGATGATAAGCCTATTTGATGCTACTTGTTCTTATTTCAAAAGGAGGAAAACAGTGCATGTTTGGTAAGAATCCATTGTTGCAGGTGTTTGTTTATATTATGTTTGTATAGATATTAACAGCTTTGCATGGATTTTCATTCTGCTTTTGTGCAAAATAGAAAATGTATATTTGTCCTACTTGAGTATAAATAAAAGCTTAGAACTGTTGCAAACAGTGAGTTGATAAAATGAGATTAAGATTTTCTAGCCATTCTTGCAATAGCTAGGTGACTATAATTAGGGTAAGGCAGGTGATGAATTCTGCGGTAGGCTCTAACTTGCATTGCAACTGTTGTAATTATTTCTCTGTAAATTATATCTGGAAACATCTGTGATGCTGACAGTTTATCATCAGTCATCAGTGGTTACTTGTGAGGAAGTAAATCTCAGGCAAACTGTTGATCCAGGGAGTTAATTCCCTAAAGCAAAGTGGCTTTGTCACAGGTCCTCCCTCCATGCTCGTTTCCCTGATGTCATGTATGGAAAAGGCTTCTTACAAAGATCTGCTTTCTGATTGTGATCTGCACTTTTTAATACTTGACAAAGGAGTTGCACATGCAGTGATAAGTTTGTTTAATGTAGGTATGAGGATTAAAACTTTCTGAAATGCCTTTTCAGGAGGCGGCTGTGCAACCAGGCATGGCACACATCATAGTTGTGATTCCCTGGAATCACGGGCATTGATGAGAATGCAGTAATTAAGCTGTTTTGTCTGTTGTCTTTGCTAAGACCATGAAAGGATGTAAAACTTAGAGCTGATGATAAATAATAAGCTTGACTGGGACAATTGTCATTTTATAGGCAACTTGATTAGAAATTTATATAGAGGGTGAATTAAAATGTGAATTATAACCTGCAGGCCACTATATTAATTGAATGTTGCGGATAGCCACGAAGTTAGCTCTTGCATGGCTTGTGCCCAGGAATCCTAGAGGAATGGACAGCCTTTGATTGAAATAGAGCTTGGGAAAAAGAGAAATCTTAATATTTGTTTTAGCACAGCTGTTTTAATTTTTGAAAGGAGGATTGAGCTATGCAGTTCTCTTTATTGCACTGCTGGCACGAAGGACCACAGGAGGTGTATTAGTCCCCTGTGGGACTCCTGCTCATAGACGTGGATGTATTCCAACCTCACTGCACACACTGCTGCCTCCAAAGGAGGTTGGGAGTGGCTGTGGGTTGCAAACTGATGATCCTGTATGAACTCATCCTGCTGGTCCCGATTGCCTGAAGACAGTCGAGTTGGTGAACTCCATATTGTCAGGCCTTGGGCCAGATCAGGTATCATCCCTCATCCCAGAGCTGTCACAAAAGTAACACAAAGGCAACACAAAAGCTGTATCATTTGCTGTAGCTAATTCGACAGAAAGGCAATAATCTGCCCACATCTGATCCACATTTATTTTGTACAGCTCTGGCTTCCAGAACAAGATATATGTAATACAGCCCTCACCATGGCCAGTCCTGTACTGTACAGACACTCTGGTCAGTCATGCCATAAGGATGCAGGAGCTCAGTTTACAGCAATTCATCGACTGTTAATCCAATCAGTCTGTTCTGCTAATCAAATCAGTCAGCTCCGGGAGCATGTGGTGGCAGGCTTATGTGTGCACTCCCAGGCTTGTGTGAGTGGAGCAACATGCAGCTGCAGTGAAGATGAACTCTTGGATTTATATGATATCCTAGTGTAATTTTTAAATGATGCTATTTGAACCTAAACTATACAATATTGGTTTTTTATGTTCTTTTTGATACAGATTTTGATATTCTAAGTGTATGCGTTAAGCTGGTTTTAAAATCTCCCTGCTGGTGCTAACTGCGGGGAGCAATACTCGGACCTGGCCTTAAGTCATCCTATGGGAAATGGTGTATTTTCTATAAAATGTGTACATTTAAGTGCACATTTTACAGACCTTCAGATGTGTTTTCACATCCTCATCAAACGTCTTTTTTAATAATTGTTTTCCCAAAACTACTTTAAGCAAAACATGGCACTTAATGGTTTTTGTGTTGTATGCTGCTATTTAT
Source organism: Cnemophilus loriae (assembly GCA_013397755.1). Taxonomy (NCBI): domain Eukaryota; kingdom Metazoa; phylum Chordata; class Aves; order Passeriformes; family Corvidae; genus Cnemophilus; species Cnemophilus loriae. Next base: position 2,360,469 of record VZTF01004108.1, on the reverse strand, counting down.
TAGTTGATTTTTTTATGTAGAATGCATTTATTTTATTTGCAATAAGAAGTATTTGAATACTGTTTATCATTGACTTCTGCAAGATTTTAATAAATGGAAGATATAATCACTTGTAAATGTTGCTGATTGCTTATGGGGGATCATATAGGTCCCATTTGTGTGTGAAACAGTTTCCAATTTAAAGAAGAGTGACTGTTCCCTTTTAGTGCATACATGTGTGTCATGTAAGACTTGCATTTGTTCTAGCTTTCTGTCTTTGACTTGGGGAATATCTACAGTAGTAATTTGGCTCAAGTGGAGAAAATCAGTAAAGTGAATCAGATGGTGCTGTGACCCCCACCTCTACATATTCTGCTGTGCAGCACTTTTATTTTGGAGTAGATTTAGTGGAGCCTCTCAGGATCAAATATCAATGTCACTACATGCATTGAAACTGTTCAGAGGTGTTACTTGCTTGGATCTGTGTGCGCCCTTAGGGGTCAAAGCGTGACAGATGCATTGGTACATTTCCATTTCCAGTTTATATTTCTCCGTAAAGAATCCACATCCTGTATACCAAAACTGGCCTGTGAATAAAACCATTCCACAGTAAGCAGGAGTAGTGCAGAGGAGAGAAGGATTTGCTTCCAAATTGCACTACTGCTCTGAACCAAAACAGTAATGTAAACATAGCCTTCAGCTAACAGAACAAGGCCTTCTCCTGTATTTTGCAGACAACAGATAGAGTATGAAGTCCAATAGATTCTATTTTGTAAACTTTAAATTAATTTAGCCTGACATGAATGTGAGGACAAAAAGGAACAGGATGGGAATGCACAATGGATTTATTATAAACAAGGCAATACTCATTGAATATTTACATGCCCACATGTGTTTATTTTGGTCTTTCTGGTTTTTGTTGCTTTCCCACCCCCTCACAGCTGTACCTTAGTTTAATTTCTTCAAATATTCTGTTAAACTAAAGTATGAGCCTTTTAATTTATATACATATACAATGACAGAGAGTATGCCTTATATAGAGTTTACAACTGTGCCCAAATTCTAATGCTTTAGATTGAGAATGTTCTTTTGAATTTCAAGCTTACTTTTATTGACGTGAACTAAAGATCTTTCATCAGGGATTAAGAATGCATATCCTTTTCCTGACAATGAGGTAACTGGACCAGTCCAGCCCATAGGTGTTTGTTGTCCTCTGCTGAAAGTTGCAGTCCTTTTAGATGTGTCAGAAAATACCGCATGTGTGGCTGCTCTCCAAACCAGTTATTTCAGGATGCCTACATTAACTCAGGTATTCTTAATATCTAAACCAGGTCACTTTGACAGGGCTACATCAGGGAATAATTACAGAAGAAGTTGTGCTGACAGATGGGGAGGAGCTGTTGTCTCTGAGCACAGGACAGGGAGGAGGAGTTGCAGTGTTGCCATTTTCACCTGGTGCAGCTGTAGCCAGCCAGCGCTTCAGCCTGCAACCATATATTGTTCTTGCTTGTTTGTTTGTTTGTTGGGGATTTTTTTGAGTGTTAGTTCTCTATGATTTGCTAATAAAAGCAATGAAAATCCTCAGGGAGGGAGAGCAAGCATGAACCAATTTTACCACATCCATGAAAGGAAGGGAAATTTACCATTTACAGATGGGAAATCTCAGTTGTGGTGGGTGGAATTATAATTTGTGCGTTTCAATGTTGGATTATACCTCTGAGCAACTCACTGTTTTTCTGTCAGTTCTTCTGCTGGCTGAGTTTTTGAGTGTCATTGATCAGTACCCCTCCGGTGGCGAAAGTGATAATTTAGCATGCTAGAATAAACTGGAAGATGTTATTTTTTGCCACCCAGGTAGTTTGCCTGATAACTTTCCCTCACACCTGTTTTATCTTTTTTTATGTTATTTTCTCTTTTGTTGTGATTCTTCTACAGCACTTGAAAACTAACCATTAATGACAAATCCTGCAGTACAGAACCTTTTAATCTCTAAAAATAAGTACTACCCCATGGCACAGGGCATGGGACACTGTGGAAATGGTAGTTGTCACTAAGTACTAGTCAGCATTTCTAGTGTGATTATGGCAAAGGATGTAGTCTTGCTCCCAGTTCTGGATGAGAAACACTTATGTAGCAGTTATCATCAGCAAAAGTATTGAAGCAGAATATTCCTGGGCAGTTTTTCAAGTGCTGCTAGGGGAGTCAGACTAACCAAACTGAGTCAATCCAAAAAAAGAAGTCCCTCACTAAAGTTCTGAAGCTGCATGATAAATTGTGTATCACAGGTTAATTGCTGTAATTTCTGTGCTGTAAATAAAACAAAAAAATGTATTCAAGAAAAAGTAAAGGGTTAGGAAAAAAATTCCTTGTAGTCAAAAAGAGCAATGTCAAAGTCTGTTTTGTTGCAGGCTTAGAGAATACAGCTAAATATAACTGTTTTCTTTATGCATTTCTGCTTGCTCCATAAATCATCAGGTTAAGAATGGATTTTTGTGTCTCCTGTTCTAGAGTTCATCTGTTATCTCTGCAAGGTGTCTGGTTTTTTGGATGAGGGGGATGGCTTCATACTTGAAAAGGGCATGTCCTTAATGGGTGGCCTTTCAGTACTGAAAGACAGTGGTAGAACTTTGCTCAGTAATTGATGCTGTTCATTACAAAGATTTCCTACTAGAGAATAAAAATACCTTGCTAGTAGTAGAGATCTTTCTCTGAGAATCGTGCTCTTAAAATCTATTTTAGAAGGTCAGAGAGAGGCAGACAGGATAAGCAAGACTAGCAGTAACTGCTTTTTTGACAAGATAGGAAGTTTGATTCATGAGTTTGTTCTTAGTTTTTAATTTAACATTTCTGACTTAATATTTGAAGGTCTTTTTACTCAGTCTCTACTAAAAAAAAACACTGAAGGCATGTTTCTCTGCAGTGACTTTCTTCAACTCTTGGAGTGCATTTTCTTTTAAGATGTCTTTAAATAGTTTCATAGAAAAACAAGTTTCATTTTTCTAGCTGCATGTTTTTTCTAAACCCAGTAACTACTAGAAAGTTAAATAATCAGAATAAAAATGGTTTTAATGTATTTTAAGATTTTAAATAAAATTTGGATAATTTATATTGCACATCTCTCTATAGAGTGCATTGAACTGATTAACAAGGCGAAGGTGAAGCTTGTTTGACTTTTATTTTTGTGTTGTTGATTTGGTTGAGTTTTTTTAAGACCTGTGCAGACAGAGCTGAGCAACATCCTGATGACATAGTACAATACCTGCAGGGTATCACATGCACTTGTAGGGTATGTCCTTATATTGCTGCTGAGCTTATAATAGTAGTAATCATGTAACCCTACTGTTGAAAACCAGGGAGTACATTATGATAGCATGCCACATGCAAAACTGAGATGCACTCTTGAGAGAATCTGTTGTCAGCAGTCACATGATTTGGTAATGAATCATATACCATATATGTACACCATTTATATGAACACCATATGTACTTGTACTTTCCTTCCATCCTTCTAAATTGTTCTGTAGACATTCCATTTGGTTAATGCCATTCCGGTAAATGTCACACTTTCTTCAGAGGTTCTTCTAGGTAGGTGTGATCTTGGCTTCTGTGCATGGTCTTTGTTCGTGAAGGGCTGGAAGTTAAATAAATAAGTAATAGTCCCAAACCCCAAACACCTGCCTTTTTTTTTTTTTTTTTTAAATACTGAAAAGAATAGAGAGATGAGTAAGAAAGCTGTATCAGTCCCATAACTGAAATGAAGTGGGACGGAGGATTTACCAGAAGAATCAGCCTGGGTAGGAAAAATGAAACAAAAAGGGGAAATCCTAAGACTAGCCTTATACTTATATCTCTTTTTCTGTAAAATAATTCCCTTTCCACAGGATTAGCATGATTGGCATAAGTTTTGGTCCGAGGCATGAGCCTCTGTCCTTGCAGCTGCTGCTGTCTGCCCTGCCTGCCTTACCGCAGTGCCTGAATTCCTCCAGCCTATGGGTCCCACATGCAGTTGTAGCATGTGCATGCTTAATACTTGTGACATAAATATCATCTCTGTTTGCAGATAAGTGAGGCATGGTAATTTGTTCAAGTATGTGTATCAAAGGCTTTGGCAAAAACAGATTCTCTGGTTTTACAAGAAGCCTCTAAAAAAAATTGTCTGAATTTGCCCTGGTTCCTAAGCGGTTCCATATTGTCCCTGGTAGCTAAAGGTTAGCTCACTGTAAGAAAGAGATTCTCACATATGCCTTATGCTAAGCAAGCAAATTATTCAAACATTATCAAATTGATAAGGTTGGTAAGGTAAACACACCGTATTTATATAGCATATTTAAACACGACTTCTATATTGGGAGAGGGAAATCCTGTCCACATTGAAGTTGATGCAAGAGCTTCTCTGAGGCTCATGCTGATTGTCAGTTTTAATATGTCATATTCAGATTCTTGTGCATGCAAAATACTTTGCGAAGAACAATTTTTGTGTGCTAGAACATGTTTTTAAGATAAAAGTAACAATCTGAAGTTTAAAGACGTTTAAAGAGACTGATTTCCAGTCAGTAGTGAAAGACTGTAATACTATAGAGCTACAGTACGGAATTACAAAACTACAAGAATATTGTAAAATCTGTTTACACTTAACAAATTATCTACATGCAAGTCACTCTCTTGAGTTGTATATCTGCCCATGTCTAATGCTTATCTTTGCTTTTTAACAGGTAGAGAGAATTGTTGACAAGAGGAAAAACAAGAAAGGAAAAACAGAGTATTTGGTGCGATGGAAAGGATACGACAGCGAAGATGATACTTGGGAGCCAGAACAGCACCTTGTCAATTGTGAGGAATATATACATGAATTTAACAGACGCCACAATGAAAAGCAGAAAGAAAGCACATTAACCAGGACAAACAGGACCTCTCCAAATAATGCCAGAAAACAAATTTCTAGGTCTACCAATAGTTCTTTTTCAAAGACATCTTCTAAATCTTTAGTTATGAGTAAAGAACACGAGTCAAAAAATAATCAACTTTTTTCTGCCACACAGAAGTTCCGGAAAAACAATTCACCATCGCTTTCTGGACGTAAAAATATGGACCTTGCAAAATCAGGTATTAAAATCCTAGTGCCCAAAAGTCCAATTAAGAGCCGGACAACAGTCGATGGCTTCCAAAATGAAAGCCCAGATAAAATGGACCATATAGAGCAGGATCAAGACGACTCTGTAGCACCAGAAGTAGCAGCAGAAAAACCTGTGGGAGCTTTATTAGGACCTGGTGCAGAGCGTGCTAGGATGGGGAGCCGACCAAGGATACATCCATTAGTGCCACAATTGCCAGTGCCAGTAACAGCCACAATTGCATCAGCATTAACAATAAATGGAAAAGGTAGGTGTACAAGTCATCGTTTTTGTGGTGATTTTTCATTTGACTGGGGGTGTTTTTGCTGTTGAGATGCAGACAAATTACCCACTCTGTTTCAGCCATGCTAAATCAAGTCTGGTGAACTTCACTTTATTTTACATAACTATATGACTACAAAGCCATTTCGAATTTTACCAGCTTTTGGCTTCCTCGCAGAGATTCATTGGTATGTGTGTTTTCAGAATCACCATAAGATACATCTGTGTTTGCCTTGACATTGTGTGGTACACATATTTAGTGTACCGTTTCCAGATATTATATCATTGCTTTAAGTTTATTTAAATAGGTCAAATTTGGTATGAATATTAGAAACATTAATTATGGGAACAGATGAATGGTGTGAGCAGGGATTCTTCATAGCTGTTTACATATCTATTTTATTATAATTATTGCCTGGAGAAAAAACCTGTGAGAGTGATGTTGCTTAAAAAACAAAGTTAATAAGCTTTGTTTCTGTGGAAATTTGAGCCAGTTGTGGAGATACGTAAGCCTTCTGCCTGGATTGAAATTTGTCTTCATTATATTTCATCAATATTTTGTTGTTTATACCTCATTTGATATTGAGCACTTACTTAGGAGTGATGTCTGGCTTGCTGATATCTCAGTAGATCACAGTTAATTCAATTTGTACTGTAAAATTTGTGACACCAATGTAACCCAAACTGCTTTTCTGGGAGGGAGTTGTTTGTCCCCCCAGTCCAGCTGAGACCCTTGTTTAAGACTTCTCGGTCGTTATTGTTATGCCCCAAACCTTTGTTCTTCCCTAACAGACTCAGGTAGCTGTGTGGTCACACGTAAGTGAACACGTACGAGTGTTCTCATAAGCGTGCTTTCGAGGCTAAATCTCCGTGTTTAAATTTTCAAGTAAAGACTGCGTCCTCAAATAGAATGCAGCAGGTCAAATCTGCAGGTGTGCTATTGATGACGACTTGCTGGAAAAATTGTTTGGAATTTTTCGAGGACTGGGCCTGCCGAAAAATACACTTAGAGACACTGTATAGGAAAAAAAATGCTCTAAAGACTTTGGGAGAGTTTGTGTTGGGTACCCCACTGTTGTTTGCATTGAGATTTTCCAAAAGACCAACTGCAGCCGGAGAGGTTGAGAAGCCGTGGACAAGAGAGGAATGTGTTCCTGGAGCTGCAGTGTCAGGTCATGGACCAACCCATTTTGCTGCAGATGAACTAGGTAACCATGGCAATGCACACACGGATGCCAGGAATATCTCTCGCTTTGCATGGGCTGAAGAAGGAATGTAAATCTCAGAGGATGTAAACAAAACTGAAGGGGAAGATGCAAGATATGCCAGGATGAGAGTTCTCTGGGTAGGTGAGGTAGAGGAGTGTGTTTTTTCATGGGATGGTTTTATGGTAATTAATAGGCGTTTTGGAGTATGGTGGGGTTCCTAGTGAAGTGGCTGATAAGTTCTGCCTTTGGCGTCCTCTTTTTTTGCCTCATAACATCCAGAAAAAATACCTGGGACATGAAGGACCTTTTTGGGTAGATCAGATTAAATCGTTCCCAACAACCTTTATGGCAAGGGCCCAGTTACAGGGCATCAAATGGAAGCAGAAAGGCCTGCAGAGGAAAAGTAGTGACATGGAAGGTGTTAGCTGAGATACATTCCTGTTTAACTGAGGTGTTAAAATTGCCTCAACTGCCACCTCTTCCTTCAGCTCTTCCTAGGCATTTGTCTGGGCAACTAACAAAGAAAGCTATTGACTGGCTTTAGGGATGATGGCAATACAAGAGTTTTCTCACACTTATGTGTTCACAAGATCCTAAGGTGTAGATCAAGAAAGGAGAGCCAAGGAGATAGTCACAATATGTAGTTGTTGAAACATACACAATATGTTTCACCTTCTGTCTGCTGCTGGAGGCAAATCCGTGCGTTAACTGAGGCTTTCCCTTTCTGCCCTGATACACCACTGCCAATCCCCAAGCTGAGCTATGCAATCTGCTGGGAAATGGATGCTAAATATCCATATTTTTTAGGGTTTTATTTTGCTCACCTGCAGCACTTTTGGGGGTAACCTTCCAATCATGCAGTATTTCTGTGATTATAAAACTTGGGGAAAAAGTTGCAAAAGAAAAATACTTTGCACTTATACCTGACATCAGTCTCTCTTCGTAACTTTTCAGGATTTCTTTGACATGTCTTCCTCGTGGAAGCCCAGGCTCCAACTCAGCCATTATGCATGGTCTGAGTGGATTTATTTAGGGAGAAGCCAAGAGAGACAGCCCTGTCTTCTAGAGCTTGCCTGGCCTTGGAGCTTCCTGAGCTGACACATTTGCTGTCTTTTCACTCCTTGAAGATGCACTCTTCTTCTTACTGTTTTTATTTTTAACTTCACACTGCAACTCATTAAAAATGTAGTAAATAGGTGCTTCCCTCCCCTGCATGGGGCTGCAGCAGTTCAGGTTCCTGTTTTGCTCCTTACTCAGGACATTCCTTCAGTCTTAAATGGACACCTCATCACATTTTCAGCACGACCTCGGGAATCATATATCAGGAGGAGTATTCATTGCATGGAAATGTATCTTCATATGCACCAGATCTGACATATTAATAATATAGATGATAGATCTGACATTTGGAGCACTCTTTCCAAACTTCCTACCTCCTCCACATACACTTTCTGTTAATTTTAAGAATACCTACTACCGCTTGGAGGATGCTGTCAGGAAGACAAAAGCATGTTTTGAAAAACAACTTCTTGCTTGAGCTGGTTTAGGAATTTTTTATCAAGATATTTTTGTTGGTAAACTGAGTTAGTCAAAACAGAAATCACTACTTGTAAAGCATAATTTTGAAAGATTCTAGAAAAATACATATTACACTTCAAAAAAATTTTAGACAACTTTTTAAATTAAAACTGAATTACGCTTTTTTAAAAAGTAATATTGGAAAAATAATTCAAAATTTTAATATGAAAGTAGTGTTCCTGATCTTGAGATTATTGCTATGACTGTTTCAAATAGTGTGACTCAGGCTGATTTTTAAGTCCTAGCTCAGGATGGTGAAACTCCTCAGTGTTTAGTCTGTTGTTTGTTTGTTTTCCCCAGCCTTGTTTTTACCTTTTCTTTTTCTCAAGTTTAATTTATAAGAGAAGTGCACACTTCTCAGAAACGTATGCATATTAAAATGTCATGACAGCAATTACTCGGAAATATTAGTGTTACTGTAGCACTAATCCTGCTTTTCCCGAGACAAACTTCAGAGATGCAGTTCATGTTCCAAAGATCATACCATCTCAGAAAAGGCAATCAGCAAATATCTGTATAAATATACAGGGGTTCTGGGGAATAAAATCATAGTAATGTTTACTCTGGGAGCTGGTGGTCTCAGCACTCTGAAATCAAGCCACTATCAAAAAGAGTAGCATTGTGTTGAATGTTCATATTTTAAAGGCTTGGCCTTAAAAACTGAGTCAATGGAGTAATATATATACAAGGCTAAGAATTAGGGTGATGTATGGAAGAAGTGAGAACAGATCACTGAATTGAACATTGGTGTGGTTTTGGTGTTTTGAAATATGTGGTGATCATCAGCTGTTACTAAAAGCTAATAAAAGCAATCCTGAAATGGATGAACAAAACAAAGACAACACCAAAGAAATGAAATGTTGTGGAAAAGATGTTAGTGGCACCTACAAGTAAGGCATATTACTCAAAACAAGGCAAGACAAAAAGTGGCCTCGTGTCTAACAATAGGTTCTGATATCTTAAAAGTTTCTGAAAGTTTTCTTCGTCAAAGTGGTATTAAAAAGTAGCTTTTAAATCTTACTGCAGATGGTTTGAGCATAGCACAGTCATAATATCCAGGGAAGTTCTATTTAATAGAGTGCACAAGAAGAGAAGCTGTAAAGGGAATCTGATCCGTCAGTCACACGGGGCTAGAGAGTTGTCTTGAAATTTTAGAAAGGACCATAAGCCAGGGGAATACCATTTCTTGCAAATTCTAGAATTTTTCAATCTTGGTAGCCCTATAGTTGCTACAGTTTTTATTCAACTTGCAGTGTCCAACATGTGGACGTAATTGAGAATAAATGCCACAAAAAGGGAAATTTTGGGCAGAAAGGCATGCAAAGCTGAAAGTATAAAATGAGCAAGAAAAGCACATCTAGCTGCATATGTTGCCACAATTAGAATAAGGCAGGCTGGTGCTGGCATACAGGAGGAGAAGAAATACAAGAAATGCAGTGAATTACATCACTTGTTAGTCAGACAGGCACCACCAGTGTGCACAGTGGCATTAGCATCTCCCTCCTTGCACGTATTAGTTCAGATGAATAACTTGCGGGAGCAGCAGGCTGACAATACAAAGATGCTTGCAGTGTAGCACCCTACAAGGAACAAGGGTGTCTGCTGATTTTTTAGTTGGATAATGGTGCTGTTTTTATCTCAAAACAGTGGTATTGTCAGCAAAAGAAAAGCCAGGCATCAGAAAAAAAAAAAAAAAACGAAGAAAAAAAGGCTGAACTTAAGTTCTGTTTGTTACCTAGTCTCTCCTTTACCCAAAGCAGCTTATGGGATTAAAACCCACAGATTTGGAAAACCAAAAATCCACTTGAACACCAAAGGAAAATAGTGTCTGTTTGGTTAAGTGTCTGATAGCTTTAGTCTCAAAAGGAATCAAGCAAGCGTGGAATGGATTATGGAGGCCACTGGAACTGAGGAGAAACATCCCTTCTCAATGCAATACCAAGCCCAGCTGAAAGGAGTTCAGTCCCTCCCTGTTCATTAGGGTGAGAGGAGGTCACACACTTCCCTCCCAAATTCTCCCAGTTACTTTTTCACCTGTGCCTGTGTGTGCCTGGGTGTTGGACTCTGCATGAGGAATGGTCCACCGTCACCAGCATAACTGGTCACACTCAAGACTCCCATGGGAAGAGCACAGCAGCTGACAAAGCTGTGAACCACAGCGCTGTCCTCTCAGAAAGCAATATTAAGAGAAGGGTTGAAGAAGTTCATTGCTAAGAATTTAGAGTGGCCAATACAACAAAAGGGAAGTTGGGATGATGTGTTACAGGGTTTTTTTGATTTGTTTTTAGCATCCTGAAAGGACAGAAGCAGCTTTGAGCCCTCTTTTTGTTTGCTGGGGGATTTTTTTGGTTAAGCAGTAAAATGTGGTTCAAAAAAAAGGCCCTAAGAGAAGAACTTCCTTTTTCAGTGTGTTTTGTACGTTGCACTTGGATGGTGGCTTGATCTCTGCTGAGTGATCTGGAAAGCAACCAAATATTTTATTAGTGCAAACAAAAGTCTATGAAATGGGTTAAAGTCCTTTGTAAAGCCCTCTTAACTTCTAAAATTACTGGTTAAGCTTCTTTTTCAAATGCAGAAGTATGTAATTTTCTATCTTTGGTTGTGTATCCATTTAGCAAATCACTAAAGAGTAAAGCAGTTTTCATTTAATCAAGCTTAAAGACACCTTTGGGTTGTTTTTTTTTTTTTTCTCCAGAAGTTGAATTTCATTTAAATTTTATTTCTTAAGAATTCAAATTATTCTGTCCCTTATGCACCATATTGCAACATTTTAACCTAACATAAATTTTTCCTTCCATCTTACAAAGTCATGTTCTTCAGCTTCTTTACTCTTAACTACAAATAATCTGAATTGTTGCCAATTTCTTGTTTATCTATATTTTCTGTCTTAGTATAAATGCAAAAGTTTTAAGCAGTATGGTAGAGTGCATGGTCTATGTCATGTGGAACACCGACCTGTTACTGTTCTGGTTTTTTGTCTTCCCTCTGCCCTTTTGCTGCTGCAGTTTATAGTACACATTGTTGTTACTTTACTTGGAGCTCCAGGGTTGAGAACTTACTGTGAAAATTTCTTATCTTCAGAACCGTATTGGTTTATGTCAACAGATAATAATAATGATAATAATAATAATAATAATAATAGTAGTCAGGATCTAAGTGCAGGGTTTGCTTTTGTTTTAAGGCTGTTTTCCTGAGAAACGTAAGTCATAAGTATCTGGTTTCTTTCCTTTTCTGCCTTCTGCCATTCTCCAGTACTCAGAATGGAGATGTCTCAGTTGGATGCTACATTGGTGTAGACTTTTAATACAGCTGAGCTAGTGTAAAATGTAGTTATTATGAAAAGAGTGGTCCCATTCCTTTCCCAAGTCCCAGGTATGTGAGATATATTTATATATATATAGTTAATCATATATATATGGCCTAACCAACTGTTCCTTTAAGGGAAGGCTTATTTTTGTCAGCCTTCTGGAAGTGACAGTGAGGTAGAGGATGTGTTGCTAGGGAGGGAGACAGACACATTTTTTTCCTTTCTTAATTCTGTCCCTGAAAAGCCTTTAAAGGAAACTCTAGATCAAACATTTTTTTTAAGAAAAAAGAAAAGGGTAAGAAATTTCCCAACAAATTCTTAGTTTGGACCTAAAAACCTTGGCCTAAGTTGCTAAGAAAACTCCTGTGTTGTTCTCACTGGAATTTGTATTACACCTGTAGCCCACTGGTGAACGCAGAGCTCATAGTTGTGCAGTTCCTCTGGTGTTACATCAGTTTACACAAGCTGAGGATCTGGAGTCTCAATCTCTCTTGGCTGATTGCTCAGATGGGGTCAGTAATGATCTGCCATTATGTTCTCCTACAGCACACATGCCAGCATGAGACAAAAGTAAATTCTGAGGACAGGTTTGTCACACCTGCTGTGCCAAAACTTAGGAAAGATGAAGCACAATGAAGCAGAGCCTCTGTTTACAAGGCGCCCTTTCAACCTACTTTGCATATGTCTGCACAGAGAAAATGTGTTGAAGATCAGACTGAACGATAGAAGAAAAATGTTGAGCTAGATACTTTATTTTTTATCCAACGTTGTCAAAATTGTAGAACTTCAGAGCAGCTTTTGAAATGTGAAACACAATCAGAAACCCTCATGCGGTGCCTTTTGCAGTTGTGCCTGGTAGAGTAACTTTTTTAGTCTCTGGCTGTTTCAGTTTTTGAAAAAGTTTCATCCCCCATCTCTGTTAAAGCTGTGAAGTGGATGGAATGCATGTTTGCTAAGGCAGCTGTCATTATGAATCTGGGTTCTCTTGACAAGAAGATTAATCTTAATAGTCTGATGCAAAAATCCATTGAAAAAACTCTACTAAAACAACTCTAATGTGATTTGTGGAAGATATCCCTGGATCACATTGTCTACATAAAATAAAGTCAACAAAACATCCTCAGAGGGAGACTGTTACAGGTGGGATAAAATACATTCATACAATTAAAAGAAAACTCTGAAATAATTTGTTTATTACCAGTGCTTGTGAAAGAGAGAAATTGACTGGATTTAAGAAGATGCAAAACTAAGATTGAAAACCAAGGCTAACTGTTGGGATGACAGCTGGATACAGTTTTGAATGTTACAGGTGTTCATAAAAATATCTTTTATTTTTATGTATACATGTATCTGTTATATTGCCCTGGAGTAACTCTACTTCCTACCCAGCCAGAGAAATTTCAGTACTCAAGGTGGCATAACAATGATCCGGAGCTGCTGCTGTGAGTTACTGATAATAATACGATGAAGTACTGTTATTTAAGGGAAAATAAATACAGAAACCATATGTTTGTAATACTGTATGCATTTTTTTCCAAACAAAAATATCTAAATTATCTGCTCTACATACCATTTATATTGTAAACTTATTTAGAAACACACACTGAAATGCATTAGGCCACAAATTATCAAACAGTTAATTCTTCTTTAGTAACTGTTTTCTTAATTTTACAATCTTGGAATGAATAAAAAAGCTTTTGTTTTTTAGTAAGTATTTGTAATTTAAAATGCTTTAAAGTTTATTATGTTTTAGATGCCTTTAAGAACCAAAGGCAAATCATAAGCATTGGCACTTTGAAATATAATATTCTAAATTTAAATGCATCTGAAAACTGGGAAGTCCTAAAATTTAATGTGGAAGAAGAGGAGGAAAGACAGCATTGTACTATTGTATTAAGAGTTCTTTAAACATCTTATTGAAACATGGATAAAGAAATACAGACTGTCATCTATTTTCTTTGAAAACATTCCTTGAAAGAGGCAACTAAAGAAAGTAAGAAGTTGTGCTGCTCAGACTGCTCTGAAACTGACTGGAAAGATGGAAAACAGAGTAGGCTTAGTACTTCATTGTCGTTGTGTCACAAGATTGACGGTGGGATCTGTGCTTATTTATATTTAGTGATCTCTTTTTAAAAAAGGTATTGCAGTGAGCAGCAAAGGTACAAAAGTCGCAGAGAAACACTGTTTTACTTAAAGTACAAGAAAACAGAAATTTCAGAGGGACATACCTAAAGCAGGAGGCTAAGTGAAGTGATGAACAGCAGGAAGATAGCTTGAACTGATCATTTTTCTTGCTAGCTCCTAAACAGAATTTTTTATCTGGGATGCAGATAGGATTGCCTAAACACTGCTAAGGGCAGCTCCAAGAAGAGTTGGCCTAATCTTGGACTAAAGAAGCTCTGAAGGTTTCTCTGTTTGTCACACTCATTTGTTATTACTCTTCAGTCACGCCTGGTGTGTAATGAATCTGTTGATAACACGTTGGCTGGCACAGTGTCTTCCATGCCTTAGCACTGCTGTCCTTTGGATTTCAGCTTGGATTCCTGTGTTGTTTGAAAGATGGGCTAGAATGAGAGGGAATGGAGTAAGTGGCTGAGAATGTCCGTCTGAGAGATGTCCAAGTGTGCTTCCAGTGCATACACAGTTGAGGAATCTAGGCCAAGCTGCTGATGAAAGCTGGTACAACAGGAACAAAGAGGATATTAAGTAATTTGTTAAAAAATCCTGTATCTAAAGGGAATACAGTAAATATCTGGGAGAAGAAACAAATTATAGACATGATGAAATAATGACTGATGTAGTTGAAAATTTCTGTTCTGGAATTGAATAAATAAGACAAGGGGACATCTAGAGAAATCAAAGGAAGTCAAATTCAAAAGAGAAAGATTTAGGTATAGCTTTAGTTATAGCTTCCTTTTAGTCTTGAGAACTCTTTGCTAAAACATATTTGAGTCCAAGAGAGGGAGGTAATGGCCGTTTTTAAAAAATTAGACATTTATGAGGATAATGGGAATATACAGTATTTATAGGAATGATATCGTTTTACAAAGAATGTAAGTTCTCTTTCCTCAGAAGTAAGGAAGTGTTTTGTGACATATCTGAAAATTGTAATTCAGTCATTTTTTATATGTTTTTCTACATCGTTAGCAGTATTATTTATGGAATAATTATCTTAACTATTACTTGCAGAATTACCTTTGTACCGTGCAGTTGTTCAGAGCTTCCAGCCATTGCCTTGTTAAGGCATCAGGATAGGCACTGCAAAAGTAGTCAGAAGGTAGAGCTCTGGGCTGGTTCCTGCTGAGGTCGTTGTGTGAAGCACCCTTCCTTTACAAAACTGCTCACAGAAATGTATAAAACAATCATTTTAGGAAAAAACTGCTTCGAAGTTCAGATGCTTTAGATAAAGAACATTGATTGTCATTCATCCTCTTTTGGTTTGGTAAAGTCAGCTCAAAACCCCATCCAGTGTAAACAGAATTATTGCATGGTATTCTCCCCTCATCCATTGGTTTTCTGGATGGATTTCAAGTACAGTGGGCACTTTTGAGAAATACAGGAATGAGCTGAAAGCAACAGTAAATGCAAAGCTAATGCTTATTTTACTGGACATAACACTTCATTGACAGAGCTAATTTAAAAACAATTTTCAGCAAATGGAAAGAATATGCTGCCAGGGCTTCTCTCAAAGTTGGTGAGTGTGTGATGTATTTGTGGCAGTGCAGGGTAACACCCTTTCACCAAGGAATTCAAGGATAGTGGGTTTTTTTCTTATATTAGTACAAGCAGGCAAACTCAATATGGTCATAATGAGTATTTCAAACAACTTACTATGTGGTTTGTGATTTTCTGTTTCAGTTTCTGAATAGAAAGGATGACATTATTCTGCATTCTTTAGAGAATCATCTGTTTTTACCTTCTGTGCATGGGTAGGCAGTTAGCTTGAAAACCTGTTTTAAATATTTAAAAGTTTATACAAAACACAAGTTAAATCTGTGATTGATATTATTGAAAGCTAGTGGGGCATTTTGTTTTCTTGTTTCTTTTCACACTGATAGTGCTTTTTGTCCCATTAGCTTTACTGGGTCTTGTATAGTCAGTCAGGTTCAGGAGGTGTTTTTACAAATGATCTTTCTGAACACAGACAATGGAGCAGTGAAAAAACCTTTTTAAATAGGTGAGAGGGAGAAAAAAAGGAAATTTAAACATTTCTTATTCCATGTCCTTGTAGGAAGTGGAAAGTTTTCCATTTAAAAAACAGTAAAAAGTAAACAAATTAGAAATCTTACCATTAATAAGAAATATGTATTGTATAATAACTCTATAGTAAGAGAATGGGTTTTCTCAAATGATCATATAGTACCAGATAGTAACGATAGGAAGTGAAGGGCTTTCCCAAGCCATTGGTCAGAAACTGGACCTCTTCTGAAAGAAATACTCCGAAAATAGGGTTTTCTGAACTTGATTTATTTTCTGCTCTTAAGAATCAGAGGAAATGTTTATTTCAAGGATTTTCTTTCTCTTTCTGGAATGCTAGATTCAACAACCCTTTAGATGCTCTGAAGAAAAAGTAAAAAGCAACAAGTGTATTATGTTTAATTAGCTTTGAAAGCAACGAGTAAAATTATTCAGGTATGAGTACCTTTAAGACATATAAAAAACAAATGCTATGCTTTTCTTTATTCTTCGGATTGGTGGTTTTAGGTACCTGTTGTGTTTATTGACCTCATAGAAAAGTGCTGATGCTTTGCATTCAGATTTCTTTTTGCATTTCCAAAAACAGATGTAACTAGCTAACATTAAAAACTGAGCACTAAGTCTGCTGATAAAGTAATACAAGCCAAAACAATCAGAACCACTCACTGATCCTTATTTTTCAGCTTGCGGTGAAGCTTTGAGGAAGAAAGTGGACTTGTTACAATATGTTAAGATATTTTGCTCTGAAGTCCTTTCTTTTTTCTAGTATTGTTTTACTCTGGCACACTGGTCATCTTCAAGGAATCATTGTTCATCTTCTATATCTTGTAATAGTTAATGGTTCCCTGCTGCTGATTTCCAGTTTGAAATGTCATTTTATAGTTTAAAAAGGTGTATTAGTAGAGTAGTGATTAGTGCATGACATGTTAAGGAGTAGTCCGTTCTCTATTAAATGTTTTAGGCATGTCAGTAATATGCAATTTAAAAAAAAAACAGTAATAAACTCTAGACTCTTTTCAGTTAAAGTGTAATATGAAGAAATTTTCACTGCACTGTTGTGTATTATAAGTTACAAACCTAATAGGCTACTGTAGTACAAATAGGATGAATACTCATGTATGTTCAGGTTAAAAAGGGTGGGAATAATAATAAATAACATTTGTTTCAGGATAAACCTGTATAAAAGTCAGTGGGTCTTTAGCTGACCTGATATTAACATCTCTGTACTTTCTCTTTTGTAACTCTGTCTAATATTTCAGTACTTAGCCAGTGTCAGCATTAGCTATACTATGATCTTCTAGCAACTTAGTCAAATTCAGTGATCACATTTTCAAACATTTCAGTCTTTTATGTGTTGGGGTTTTTTTTATATACTTAAATATTATCCTATCTTTCTCCTATAACTACTCCTGTCTGGATAGGCCTCATACTCTTTGAAGACTAAAAAGAAAAATCCAGTATTCTGAGGCAATTTTAGATTCTCCTGCACAGAAGTGAGTTGGGCAGCACTGTGTCAGGGTTAGGGAAGGCCCTTAGGAGGCTGTTGAAACCTTTGGATGAAAACCGAGATACTCCAGCATCCCTGGCAATCCTCAGCAGTTCACGAGGATTTCTGTTGGTTTCAGGGTGATATGAACTGTTATATGATCTTTGTGTGCTTTTACAGACCTTGTTTATAGGTCAGTAAATTCCTTGGTATGTGTCCAGTTTTCACAGATACGCTTGTAATTCTGTTCTAATTGTATTGTGACTTCATTCACGAGTAAAATATTTTTGTAGAGGGTGAAGTTAGGTAGGCAAATTGGTTTAGTATTATTTAAGTTTCTTTTAATTTTGATTTTTCAGAAATTGCTGTGAAATCCTAGAACTGCTCTGCCCAGTGTTTGTTGTACCTCAGATGAGTCTAATTTACATCTGTTAGATACTGTCAAATGACTGTTTTGAACAAATCAACAAATTAAATGCATTAGTGCTTTGTAATATCTCTGCTATGATAGCCTTGGATGCACTGGTCACAATATTGTAGTTTGGGATCTTGCTGAACACACTGAATGTTAATATTAAGACAAATGTTTTAAATTTTAGAAGAGGAAACTTCAGTTTGCTCAGAGCTTGGTTGGGAGGGTTTCTGTGGAAAGCTTCCATGGAGGATAAAGGAAACAGCAAGTGCTGGGAGATTTTCAAGAACACTCTCCTGGAAGTACAAAAACCATTCATGCCCTTTAAAGGTGAGGGAAGTAGGGAGAGACCTCCTTGGTTTAACTGCAAGCTTTTGAGTCTGCTCAAAGCCAGGAGAAGTGCACCATAGATGGAAAAGCAGACGGACACCCAGTGAGAACTACAAAAACATTGCCAGGGTGTGCAGAGATGCAGTTTGACAAGCAAAAGCTCAGCTCAAATTGAAGTTGGCCAGAGATGTCAAAAACTACAAGAAAGGGTTCTTTAGGTAAGAAAACAACAAGCAGAAACAGAAAGAAAATTCTGGCCCACTGTTAAACAGGAGAACTGAACAGTCACCAGCAGTGCTGGAAAGGCAGAGAAGTTCTCAACACTTTCTTCACCACTGTCTTTACCAGCACTGCTGGGCCCCTGGCCTTGAGAATGAAAATCCAGGTGGATGCAAACACAGACCCTCTATCAGTGAAGGAAGAGTTGCTGTGTGACCTGTCACAGGAATTTGACCCATACACACTAATGGGCCCTGTCACTGTTCACCAGAGGTGTTAGGAGGCTGCTGGCATCACCACAAGGCCACTCTCCATAATTTTAGAGAAGTCAAGAAGTTGTGGAGATCAGGGATGTCTCAGAAAACTGGAAGAGGGCTGATGTCACCCCCATCTACAACAAGGGCTTAGAGGAAAATCCAGGAAATTATAGGCCCGTCAGTCTTCAGTCCCTGGGAAAGTGATGGAATGAGTCCTGCTGGGAGCCATCACAGCTCAGATGAAGCCTGTCATTTGGAAGAGCCAGCACAGATTCACCAAGGGCAAATCATGCTTGACAAACCTGACCTCCTTCTATGACAAAGTAACCTGCTCTGTGGATGTGGGGGGTGGGCAGTGACATTGTCTACCAGGATCTCTCCAGGGCTTCCAAAATGGTTTCCTGCAGCCTCCTCCTAAAGAAATTAGTGCGTGACAGTCTAGCCTGGTGTCCCGTGTAAGGAAAACATAATCCAGGAGTGTGTCATAGGCTGGGATATACCTGACTGGGGAGCAGCTCTGTGGAAAGAGACCTGGGAGTCCTGGTGGACAAACAGCTCAATCTGCGTGAGCAGTGTGCTGCTCCTGCAGCAAAGAAAGCCATCAGGGTGCTGGGCTGGATCAACAAGGGCATCACCAGCAGAGATGGAGAATTGTCCCCCTCTAATCAGTACTTGTCAGGCTGCACCTGGAATATTGTGTTCAGTTTTGGCCCCCACAATGAAAATACAAAAGCTGCGGATAGGCTGGGAAGGGTCCATAGAAGGGCAACAAAGATGATCGAAGGCCTGGGCAGCCTGACATGTGAGGAAAGGCTGAGAGAAATTGATTTGTTCAGCTTCAGGAAAAGAAGGCTCAGAGAAGACCTTCTCACCATGTCCCACTATTTATAGGGTGGCTACAAAGAAGATGGAGAGTCGTTTTTAACGAGGAAAGATGAGGGGTAATGGGTGGATGCAAGTGGCTCCTGGGGAGAAGGGTCACAAGAGGAAAATTTTTCACTATGCGAACAATCCGCCACTGGAATAATCTCCCCAGGGAAGTGGTGTATTCCCCAGCACTGGACACTTTCAAGAATCAGCTGGACAGGGTGCTAGGTCATCTTGTCTAGACCATGCTTTTGCAAGAAAGGTTGAACTGGAAGATCCTTGAGGTCCCTTCCAACCTGGTATTCTGTGAATCTGGGGTCCTGTTTCAGTGATGAAGTTTCTAAGACTTAGACATTTAGTCGATTTGTTTAAAATTAATTTGTATGTTTAAAAATGTGGTGTAGGAAGCTGAAGATTTATGAAGAAAAATACACAATTGAAATTTTGTTGACAGAATATCTACATTCATGTAAAAAATATCTATAGTTAGGGTAAAGCCCCTAAGAGGAAGGGATGAAAATGGGATTGTACTCTAGTCTTTTCTTCATGGAGGAGGTAATGCCCTCCTTCACTGCTGAATTTTTATAACCACAGTAAATTGTAATATCCCTAGTTAGCACAGGGATCCCAACTAGTTTTATTCTCATCAGAGATCAAATAAAAGACTAAAGCCAAAAAGTGACTACCTTGATTTCAGTATTTCTAAGTTATAGTAGATGAGGGGGGAAATGCTTTTTATTACTGTTAGGTTTGTCTTTTTCAATTACAGTACTGGAAAGAACAGCAGCATCGTTGCAGTTCCCTGAAGGAATTATTTTCTCATTCACTACATTTTTATATGTAAGTTATGTAATTTGCTGTAACCATTCATTGCTCCAACTATATCTTTTTTCACACTCACAAACAGTAACCAGGTTAATCTCTGAAAACACGGAAAATCTCTGGCCCAGCAAGTGGGTTTTGCTACTAACTTAAAAGCAGGAGGCCCAGACCCCCAAGTCTTCATTTTCTTTTTATCTTAGTATCTTACGGGATGCACATTCAGAGTTTGTTTTGGCTTTAACTTTTAGGAAAAAGTTAAGAAGCGCAGACAGTTTTGAATAGTCCTTAGCAGCTGGTTTGCTAGGTTTTCACTAGTGTTGAGCTCTTAACTGGCTTCATTTCCATGGGATTAGTTGTGGGAGAGCCAGGCTATGGAGGGAAATTGAAGCTTGGTAGCTCCTTGGTATGGAGCTGTTGGAGCTCAGTGATCATCTCAGCTGTTGTCTCTTTCCCAAAAAGGGACAGAGAACACAAAATCAGACCAGCTGGTAATGCTTGGAAATAGTCTTCAGTATGAAAAACTATAGAAGAAAAACTGTACAAATACAAAAAAATGAATTTTCAGTGTTCCTTTCCAACTTCCAAAGATATTTAGGTACTTGCTAAGTCTCTTCAGCATTCTGGATACAGCAGAGGGGGAAAGGAGTGATGCAGGCTGATCTTCACAAGGGCACTTAAGTTGGGCAAAATCATCCAAATAATAATGGCCCAAACTCTTAAAAAGAAGAATTACACACATTTAAATAAAACCTAGCTTTTATTCTCTTACCCATGTTCAGGCACAACAAAGTGAAGTGAGAGTAAGTAATTGGTAAGAAATGGAATGTTCACACTGAAACTAGTTTAGATTTACCTACTCAATTTACCCTTATAAATATAAGAAGAGAAAGAGGATAACAAAAATTCTTCATAATACACTTATGATTTTGTAAACTTTATCATTCTTGATCATGAGAACTTTGGGTACAAGTTACCTTGTGATGCAGTAAGTTTGAGAAAAGATACAACCTTTTTTTTTCTTATCTTTAACTCCGTATAGTAGTTCATCCCAACAGTCAGGTCACAGGCTGAGTTGGTCACAGAGGATCCATTATTGGAGTCTTCTGCCCTTTCCCAAAGAGATGGGACCAAGGGGAGTCCAAATCCTCAAGTCCTTCCCTTCCCTTGCTTTGCCAATGGAAGAAATGAAAGGCATAGTGGAGAGGAGTGGGAAGGACCTCCTTTCACAGAGAGTGGAAGCTGATGATCTCGGGTAGGGGAGGCATTGAAAAGAAACTGGAAACACTAGCAGGAAGAGAAAGGGACCTTAGAAGTTTAATGTGATCTCAGTGACTGCTGAATTTGAACCACCTTGGTAAAGTGCATAACCTACAAATTCCTTGAGTTGGTATTAGTATTCTTTCAATGTGCTCTTATTTAAAAATAAAACCAGTAAATTTTTAAATTATTAGAAAATATTAGGGCCATGCACATTCTTCATGCAGAAAATTCTAAAATTAGTTTGTGGGAGTCCCTTGTATTTTAATTATGTGTTGTATGAGGCCGTAATGAGAGGATGACTCACTTCTGGTGTACTGCATTGTACTGTTGGCAAATGAACCTCACTACATCAATACACTTGGGTATATATGACTTCCCTATTAAAAGGAAAACATGTAGTATCTATCAAAGGTGCCACACAGTGGTGTCTGAGTTGAGGTGTGGAGTAGGAAGGGTCCAGGAGAGAGGGGAGTATCTGATAGTACTTGACTTCCTTCTAAATTGCATTTTGTCTGCATGAAGTGATAACATTTTCTTTAACATGTTATCCTCCTACAAGTCTTTGTAGTGGTTGCTTAGGCTTTGTGATGAATGGAGATTAAAGGTCATGATTGGGCAGGAGTTACATAAAAACTTCATGTGAAAGCTATCAGCAATGTCACACAGAATCCTACAATACAGTGATTGCATGGCAGTATTACTAACACTTCCTGACAATATTTCTTGCCTTTTGTTCTCCTTTGTATAAATACAAAAAATTGTGTTAGGCACTTCTGAGTAACCATAGGTCGTGGGGCTTGTCTATCAAATGTGCTCATCAGCACAGAGCCTACAATTTGTAATACTTTTTTTTCTGCAGTTGGAATGCTTTTTTTATATAACATTTTAAGTCAAAAGACACTGAGGTCATCTAGTCTACGCTCCAGTGCATTACAAGTCATTGCATTTCATCACTTACTGCTATATCCTGAGTTAGCTTCAGTTAGCCTAGAGTATTATCAGACTCTGGAGACTAAATTTTTGTTTGTCACTTAATGATGAATAGCAGGGAGTTGATTAGAAAAAATATGCTCAGATGAAAATACTTGTTTTGTGTGTCATGTTCTGCATAACATCTTGAGAGGATGCCATCTGCTTCTGAATAAATAAATAAACTGGATTCCTATTAAAAGAGCTTGCTTGCAGAAAAGCAGCTTATGTTTCAGTCATGTACACATAGCCTAGTTCTGGTAATGTGCCCTCCAAACACTTCCTTCTGGCAACCTCTGCTCTTCCCACCAAGACCCGTGCAGATTGTTACGCCTCCCCGAATGCCTGAGTGTGCTGACAATGAAAAACTGTGTAGGCTGGTTATTAAAACTTCAGCTGAGGTCATCCTAATAAAGGGCTTGCCTTTGCCATTTGTAATTTCTTCTTTAGCCTCCATCTCAGCTGACAACGAGAAGGTGGACTTACATGATTCCTTGGTAGATCTCTGCAGCACAAACTCCAGACTTCCTCTTGGATGTGAAAAGCTCAGTTGGCGTAAAGGGCTTGATGAATGCAAGAGAAGTATGAGGATATTTTTGATTGCTGTTTCCCCCTTTAACAAAAAAAGGATTGGGGTTGTTTTGGTTTGTTGTGATCTTTTTGTGGGGTTTGTTTTTGTTGCAATTGTCTGTAGAGTAGCATATCACCAGAGAGACTTTTTAATTTTAAATGTGTCAGGCTGAGCTGTGGTCTGGAAAGATACCTGCAGGGAGATCCAGTGTGAATAGATTTTAAGATAGAAGGTCTCACAAACAGCACTGCTTTTTTTTTTTCTCGCGTTGTTGAGGCTATAAAGTTCTGCAAAAGTAAGGAAAATTTTAAGTGTCTTCTTCAGTTTCGTTCAGTCTATTGTATGCAGCCTCTTTGAAATCTTCATTCTGTACTGCTTTCTCGAAGAGAAGGAGAAATATAGCCACAGGTTTCTGTTAGTCAACCCAGCCCAAGCCATACTTTCCCCCTATTAAGTGCTGTGGTTAAACATGAAATAGAAGTGCTTCCCTACACTTGCTTGCACGATGTCTTTTTTCCTTCTATCTGTCCTGCTTATCACTCCGTGGTTTTGGCTGCTTGTTCCTGTCCATGTCCTTTAATTTGTGACAGTCTGTTTAAAGGGACTGAGCATGGGCTGAAACCAGCAGGCAGCTGGGCAAAGCAGGATCTTGAAACTGGCACTGCTGCTTACTGAAGCATGCCCTAGATGTATCTTGAAAAGGTTTATTTTTTCTTTTTTTCCTCCAAAAAATATAGCTGGTAAAATGGTGGGGAGAGTAACCAAAGCTGATTTCTTCACTGAGCAAAAGCCCTTATTACAGTGAGTAGAGACACAGAGAGCGCTCTGAGGCCCCCTAATTAACAATCTCTGAGTTGCCCATAACCTGATGCAGTAAACCAATCTGCTACCCCTCCGTAGATGCAATCAGTGTCACTAAGCAGCCTCTTCAAATACTGGCAATATGTAATAGATGAACATAGAAACTTCTGAACTCTTACAGCAGGGGAAGGATCGCTTTACATCTCAGCTAAGCTGATACAGAGCCTTTTTAATGACGATTTCCTTTAGCCATTTCTGTTCTTTACATTGGCAGCTGTGTCCCTGTGGATGATAAGAACGAAGGTACCTGACTCAAACCTTTGCCTCAAATGAGAAGTTTGTAATTCAGACCCAGCGAAATGTTGCCTGGGCTATTAGTCTGTATAACTTTTTGGAACTGATGAAGGAAGTTGACTTATATTAGAATAACGTGACAGCAGGTCATAGAGAGATAGAGGCTAAACAAATTTTAAAAGGCAGCGTTTAACAGGTAAATATGTCTCTATTCTTTACTCAGCTCTATAATAAGAATAATTACCAAGATCTAGCAGTTAGTCCAGTGAACAGGATATATTGGGTTGTATTTGGTTATTGAAAAAAATTATATGATTCAATCTTGTGCCTAAAGTTCTGGGGTTTTTTGTTTTGCTTTTCATCATACATTTTGATATCATTGTGAAGGTTGCCTAGGGCTTGTTTAAAATGTTTTCAAGGATGTAAATCCCACTCCATTTGTGAACACTTGTTCCAGTGCTTGACTTACCTGTTTGTGAACTCTTTTTTAAACCTAATGTCAGAATTTCACTGGTTACAACTTTCCATTGCCCCGTATACCTTAATGTGCACCTCCAGGAATAATCTGGTTGTGCTTCTGCAGTGCTGTATGTTAGGTAGTTAAATACAACATGATCATCAACTCTCATTAAGTGCTTTTTTCTAATGTGTCATGCCAGCCTACATAAACTGCAGGAACTAAAATCAGAATAGTTTTTACTTGTTAACTTTCAGCATTGGAAATCTGATTACAGAGGGAAAAGAGGGACTTAGTTCTGAGAATCTCTCATCTACCTCAGAAAATAGTCAAATTGAGCTCGTAAACTTCATTCAGACCTTGTTAAGTATTAAGCTTGAATTAAGCTTGAATCATTTGATTTTCTGGACATGTAGCCTTTCAATCTTTGTTACAAATTTGGAGAATTTGAGACATCAATTAGGACTTTGCAAGTAGATGTTGTTACCAGGCGGGAATTCTGTGGTGTGTGTTCTAGAGTAGGTTTAAATCTCTTAGGGAGTTAATGCCCATATTGGCTCTGTCTTTAGTGGTGCTGATTTCTACCAGTAGCTTCAAACTAGCAAGATGGTATCTGTTTATAGTAAGCCTGTTACTCCAACACGTTTTCTCCAGTTAGAAATACCAAACATCTTAAGTTTAAGAGCTGTGTAGAACAACATGTCACTGAAGCAATAAATATTGGCCTTCGTTCAAAATACGATAGTATTGAAACTGGAACTATGCATGTGGAAAGCAGAATTTATTTTTAAACCTCAGGGATTTTGTTAGTACTACAGCTTGGACTAAAGGAGATGCTGATCATCTTCATCTATTATTGTACTAAGGCAGAATTGAGCATTTGTTTTCCCTCACAGAGGTTGCATGATCCGTTCCTAAAATACATCCATAATGGGAATTAAACCATCTCTAACTCTCCTTTCATACTGCTTTTATTTGAAAAGTCCACTTCTTTTCTTTCCCCATTATATTTTAATAGGTACAGGTCCAGCCAATGCCATTCAGTAGTGGTTCTTCCAACAAATAATTAATATCTGACTTGCACATGCTGTAGAACAGCTGTCAGATCTTCATACGTACTTCTTCTGGACTAAAAAGACCCTATTCTGTTAATCTTTCCTCTTATGTATTGTTTTTAAATCTCTTGACTTTGTTGATCAGCCGTGAACAGTCCAAAGTATCTCTTTTTAGGTACATTTCTCAAAACTGGATTGTTTCAGCAGATGATTAGTAGAATGCATCATCATTTGCACATGTAAATTTCTTTATCAATGTGCCTCTGAATTGGGTGTTGCCTTCTTTTATATATTAACATTGTTAATGGGTATAGACTTCATGATTGATTACATAACCCAATAATCTTTCCTATGTTCTGCTCCATAGTCTGTTACTGCATATTTTTAATGCATGTTTCTTTTTTATCCTTGAGGTCCAAAAGTTCTCTTTTCAAGCTGTCTTCCAAATGCAGCAATATAATTTAGAAATGTGATACTCCCCTTCTAAACATTTGCAGTCCTTCCAATTTGATGTAATCTGTTAATTTCATGACTATAGTTTCTCTCCCATTATCCAAGTCTGGATTAAAAAGTACTTACTAGAATTGGGCCCAAGGCAGACCTTTTACTTGAAAAGTAATTTTAGTTTGATAGTGTGTGAATTTCTTCACGTATTTTTCAATTATTCATACACCTTGCTTCTGTCATCTTCCAGTGGTTGTTTCCCTTAGAGAATAATTCCTTGTTTTGCCACCAGTCTCAAAAACATCTATTCTCTTTTCTTTCCTCTTTACCCCTTATCATTAGATTTTTTACTTGATTTCAAGCAACCTGTAGAGGTTGGTTGCAGGTGTGTGGGGTGGTTGCGCTGGTGGTGATTTTGTGTTGTGTTTTTTTGGGGGGCTGGAGGTTGTGTCTCTTGGGTGGCCAAGAGTAGGAGCCAAAATTTTATTGAAAAAAATAACAGCAGTGGTGCAAATGTATTTACAGGGGGAAACATAATATTTCCATTGGAGAGGGTTGCACCAGTGTCACCTCCACGTCAATTCCTATAAACAGTGCCCCAGTGACCCTCCTGATCTGTCACAGCACAACTTTTTTGCCGAGGCTTGTCTAATCCAGCAGCTACGACCTTCCGAGATTTCCTGACCTTGTTTTGCTGTTTCTCAAACTTAGGGGTGACATTAGCACCTGTGAGCCTTCCTAGAGTCTGAAGACTTCCTAATTTTATCCTTGTAAAGCTAAAAAGGTGCCAAAGACAACTCATACGGTTCACAGTGCAGCTTAGTACCTTATTTGCTTCTGCACCAATATATATTCCACTACGGCAAGAAAATGTATTTCGTTTTTCTTTTTGTTTTTCCCCTTTTTGTCTTTTCTCTCAGTGAGTTTCCTAGATTATGGGTATGTTTTTTTGACTGACACCAGAAAGGCCCAGCATTTTGCTGTCTCCATGCAGGACTGGCCTGTGCTCACTGCCCTACCTTCCTCCTCTGCAGAAGGGAGTAGGCTTGTGACTTACTTTGAAGTTGTGACCCAGTCTCCCCTCCCTCTGCATGACCTCTGGATGATGGCAGCCCCCTGAACTGCCCCACGTGAGGGTTGTCCATCCCACTGTCAAGCGCAACCTTGGGCTGCTTTAATTTATACGTGCTTCAGATTTTGATCAAGTTTAAATCGAAGTGTGTGCTGTTCCTGAATCAGTTGAAAATTCTAAATGGTTTGCCTATCAGATTTTAAAGATCACTCTGGTTCTAAAGATTAGCAGCCCAAGGTCTGTAGCTGTCTTTGCTATGCATTGCTTGCTCAGGCTGGTCAGGTGATGTTGTTTGCAGATACTTGCAGCACGCAGCAAATTCACTTCTTTCTTACTTTTACAATTTTTTTTCTCCACACATACAACTCCTGGTGTTTGTAATGCACTGACTCTTTTATTGCACGGTGACCTGCAGTTTCAGTAGTTGCGCTGCTGAATCAGTTGCACTTTCTGTTTCATTTTTATCTCCAGGCTTTCCAAAAAATAATGCACTACGTTTGAATAATCTGAGTTCTATGCTTGTTCCTCCTCATACCACAATGACAATCCTTTCTTTTCCCACATATTTCCCAGTGATCCTCATCCTTTCTTTTAAAATGGTGCCATAGTTATTTTAATCTCTTTCTCCATGCGAAGGTAAATGATTTATAGATCACTTGGGCTCTGTGAACTAGTAGCCTTGTTACTGGGCCTCAGCTCATTTATATTAAGGCTGTTATTCAGAGGTTAGGGGGAAATACACATTCTCAGAATATCTCACAGATTTATATAATACTAGAATATGTACTGAAATAGTGACTTTCCACATAAATTTTATCACTCCTAGTTTGACATAATACAAGAAAGTCGTCTTCCAGTTCCGTTTTGTTTGCTAGCTGTACAGAATTACGGAAATTTTTTTTGGACAAACAAATGCCTGGTTAAGATTTAAAAAGAAAAAACAAAACATAATGAGTGAGGTCACTAATTATAAACTGGCAGAGCTTCAGTTAAGTGAATTCTGCTAAGAACTTTTCCTGTCCGGGCTCTGGCTTCCTGTCTCAGGCTTAAAGAAACAGCATGTGTATTCTAAAAACCCACTTGTCCTTGTGCCATGCATGCTTTTCACTTTAAGACTGTTAAAATTATTTTTTTGGACCCGTTTAATGCTGTAAGCAGTGAAGCATTACCTGAGACTTTCCTGAAAACCTGTGACTCTCTCTGGTTTTAAACATATTCTAGAAAGTTGACAAATCTAGCCTGTGTTGGGTTTTTCTTGTTTGCAAGGTAAATACGACCTCAGGCTTTTTAAGAACCACCTTCACAAGGTCGCCACTGAGATGGATTAGAATACTTCGTTGTTAAATTTAAAGGAACATTCTCTGTGCTTAATAAAAATATTGGTAGTTTTTGAAAGATATTTTCTTTTCATCAAGATACTGGTAAAGACCACCTAATTTCAAGTGATTGTGCAAGAGTTTGCAAATAAGAATGCATGTCTCAAAATTCAAATATAGTCTGCAGTTTATGGGCTATCACATGATGTTTACAGGGATCTTTATTGTTCTGTAAGAGGTAACAGTTTGCTCGATGAAAGAGGCAAAATACCCTCAAGAGCAATACACTTCCTAAGAGGTAGTAGTCTGGAAGGTTTGGAGTGTAGAGTGATACTTTTGACACTGGACAGTGACAGAAGAGGTATCCTGGCTCACTGTGCAAATGAGAAAATTGTCTTCCTTTACAGGCTGACCAGAAATACTTAATTTAGGGCCTCTTGTGGTTGCATGCAATTGCGGGTTTGCTTTTGCTTTTGTCAGTGACAAATCTTAACTACTGCTATGTGAAGGCTGCAGTAGGATAGCTTCCTTCTACTGCACCTGAGAGGGAAGTGGCGTAATAGAATTCTTAAATGTGGATTTTCTGAGGTGAAATATTTGTATATTTATTTGCTAGTGCAATTTGTGGTGATGTGTACACATACCAGTAGAAATATATTTGAGATGACATGGAAAATGAACTTAATTGTGTCTAACATTCAGTTTGTCTGATATTACCTGTCCCATGAAATTCCAGAAACTGATGCCGAGTTCTGGAATGACTCCTTCAGAGACTCCTGCCTTGTAAATTCACAGAACAGGATGGCTACTGATGTAACAGATATCCAAGCTAATTGGGAGCTTTTGTGGTCTAGAGGTAATAATGTAGGTAGAATCCAGTTGGAAGCCTGCAGTCAGTGGTGTTCCCCAGGGAGCAATACTGGGTGCAGTCCTACCCGACTCGTTTGTGAATGACCTGGGTGAGGGATGGAATGTACCCTCAGTAACTTTCCTGACAAAACTGGGGAGAGTGGCTGACACACCTGAAAGCTGGTCTGCCATTCAGCTGGACCTTGATAGGCTGCAGAGTTGGGCAGCAAGAAACTAATGAGTTTCAACAAGGGCAAGTGCAGGGTCCTGCACCTGGGGAGGAATAACCCCAAGTACCAGTACAGGCTGGGGGCTGACCCCCTAGAGAGCAGCTCTGTGGAGAAGGACCTGGGAGTCTTGGTGGGTGACTAGTTGACTGTGAGCCAGAAGTGTGTCCTTGTGGCCAGGAGGGCCAGTGTTATCCTGGGGTGTGTCAGGAAGAGTGTGGCCAGCAGGTAAAGGGAGGTGATTGATCCTCCCCCTCTACTGGGCCCTGGTGAGCCCACATCTGGAGTGCTGTGTCTATTTCTGGGCTCCTCAGTACAGGAAAGACAAGGAGCTGCTGGAGGGGCTCCAGTGGAGGACCACAAAGATGATTTGGGGTCTGGAACATCTCTTATGAGGACAGACTGTGAGAGCTGGGCCTGTTTAGTCTGGAGAAGGGAAGACTGAGAGATCTCAATTATGCACATAAATATCTCAGAGGTGGGTGGGTGTCAATGGGATGGTGTGCGACTCTTTTCAGTGGTGGCCATAAACTAAAACACAAGAAGTTCCACCTCAACACGAGGAACAACTTCTTTATATTGAGGGTCGCAGAACACTGGGATAGGCTGCCCAGGGAGGTCATGGAGTCTGCTTCTCTGGAGACATTCCAAACCCACCTGATGTGTTCCTGTGTCACCTGCTTTAAGTGACCCTGCCTTGTCAGGAGGGTTGGACTCGATCATCTCCAGAGGTTCCTTCCAAATGTAATGATTCTGTGACTAAATAATAAGGGGGTGTGTGTTATTTTATCTCAATTAAATTAAATATGTTTTAAGCAACATTGTTTTGTTTTTGTTGTCAATATAATAGACTTTTGCCGACAAAATTTACTGGACAGACTATAGAGTCAAGTGTTCGGGGTTTTTTTGCCTAACTTAGGGAGGATTCAAGTTTCATTGCCTGAGTCTGCTGCTCTGAATTAATAACATGAGTAAATCTAAACAGTAATAATCTCCATATATCTACTGTAAATTTAAGACTCTATATAATTTGATAACTTTGGTGATGTATTTTGTTATTTGGTTGAAACTTTTTTTGTTTGGGGTTTTTTTTTGGCATATCACTAAAGGTCGGGATAATAAGATATCTTGAGACTGTGTCTGTTAAGTATATAGAAAATTCCTACTGCTCAGCTATTCTGCTGTCTGGTCATGGCAGGGATCTAAGATCAGCATGAAGTCATTAAGAAAACTCTTTAGGTTGGTTATAAGTGCTACAAAAGTATCAGGCTGATCTAAATCCCTAAGTTCTATGAAGACAGTACACTGTGAAGAGTAATTTCATTCATGGACATGAAGGCCATTTGCTGCCTCTTGTGTTCCTTTAGTCTTCTCATGATTTTTCTCAGGTGATTATTGAAAAATGTAGTCTGGTGGGAGAAAGGCTCAATAGGAAATCATTGAATGATTTGTGACCTACAAAACTAAGAGTGTTTCAAAAAGGAGAAAAAGAGATTTTGTCCACTATTTTTTGAGAGCATCTTGTCAGTGTTTTCCCATTACACTTCTGAAATTACTTTTCTGGGCCTTGTTTCAGTTCATAATATAAGTTAAATAGATGGCTCCAGCTGGGAGGTAGAGCCATCTTGTTTACTTTACAGAGTATAAAGTTAGCAATTATATAAACTTCTTCTGGTAACCTGCAGTAATGGGTAATTAATTGTAGCATTCCTGAGATGTCAATTTTTGGTTTAAAATAAGCAAATGCCAAGGACATAGTATGCTTTCAGTATCAGATAGCCTATCTTATGTTATGGAGCATATGGGTATGTTCTTTCTTACAGAGATTTTTTGCTCATTTCCAGGATGAATTTTCATTAAGGTCATTGGTATGTGTGATTTTTCTCATAATTACAGTTGCATATTTCGGATAGTTAATTGCTTTATAATAGTGCAGCTAGTTTACCATACTCTGATCTTTCCATAAAAGAGCTAGTATTTCTTCAAAGCTCTATTTTGTGTTTTTATTAAAAAGTTGGATTTTACTTGTGAAGATGTGGAGGTGTTTTAGGGGGCTTTTGGAACACCTCTGTCTCTTTTTTCCTTTAAAGTGAATTTATTCTTTTACAGTAGCGGCAAATACTATGACACCGTTCTATGCTTGTTGCTACCCAAACAAAAAAAAAAAATTATATGATACCTCAGAACTGGGTTCAGATTTATACTTTTTATTTCTCTGTATGTTATCTTCACTTCTTCCCTTTTTCCGCCCACCTGTATTAGCTTTTCAATACAATCTCCATAGCATGGATTTGGGTTTTGATACTAATGGGTTTTTTTGGGGGTTTTTTTTGGTCCATGTTTTTGGCCCTTACTGTGTAACAGTTTTTCACTTGCTGTGAGGTGAAAAGCCATAGGGAATGGTAGTGGGATAGAATTGAAACCTGCAGAGAATGTTACTCCTTGACTTCCAGATTACTTGATAGGATTTAAGCAGTAAAAATTTGTAAGACAGCAAGAAGCGCTACAGAACAGTTCCACAGGCTTCACTGAGCGCAGATTTCTGTAAAACATTTCCTACTTTGAAAGCTTATTCCCTCAAACCTGCCTAAGTTTCCTCAGCAGAAGACACTGTGCTTCATCTGATGCTTGCTGTTCCACAGCCCCCTTTTTCTGCCAGTCAATTTTATTGTGAAGTCCTACAGAAGGATGTTCTTTGTTTTGTCTTGGTTCCATCTTTAAAATATTTAGATTTCTGTAGGATGTCAGTATTTGTGGTTGGTTTATATTTGTTTTTTTGCTCTTGCAACCATTGTTAGACATTTTAAATTGTGAAACAGATGAACAGCTACAACACGAATATTTTAAGGTTTGGAGGGTATTTATTTTCTTTGTCTGTGTAGCTTTCTCCCACAACATTCTACATTGTTACAAAGCAAAGGAATTCCATAGACAAACACTCTGTTTTATCAGATAGGTTTGCCTGAAATACCCAGGATTCTGTTACATTCATTTTATGGCAGTTGTTACCAGCACAGCAGAAGTAATATTCTATCTGTCCTTCACTGCTGCAGTGGTTGGGCCTTTCCTAACCTTGGTGCTGCCATAATGTTCCTATTCTTACCCTCTCATGAGGTTGTGGTCTGGCAAGTGTGTTTCAAGTTGCACTGGCCTTTTTTGCTCTAAATCTCATGTATGTGTTCATGGACTACTCTAAAATGTTTTATTTATTTATGAAACTTCAGCACTTGCAACTTTCAATAGGGATGTGAATACTCGATTTGAATGACTGATTTTCAAAATATATCAAGTTTGGGATGAATGTATATATGCTGAAAAATGTCTGTGTGCTTCTGATTGTTTATAGTTGATTATATGCCACTTTTGCTGTCTTATAGTAATACTTATAAATATGTACTTTGTCATATTTTGTGAAAGAAAATACATCCTTAAGTGGTCACATTGTTAAATTAACCAAGAAATTAGTCTTTACTAAGAGATAACAAGAGCCATTTTTGAAATATAGTTTATAAATGTAAGTTAGATGAGACAATGTTAAATTACTTTAATGAAGTTTAATACTAAAATCCACATAGTAAAAGAATCAATTACACTGGCAAAAAAACCTCTACAGAAACTGAATTTAACAATCAGTGATTCTTTTGAATCATAAATGCAGCTTTGCTAAGCGGATGAGAAGGAACACTTTTCAGTGCAAATTAACATCTCTTAGTATGATAGATGAAGGAACATGTTTTCCAGGAAGAAATTTTTAAAACAAAAAAAGGTTTAGAACGAACTTTGTGTGTGTGTGTTCACATGGGCTAGCTTCCAGTGCAAAGCACTTCTGCAATGCAAAGTTTTTCAGTGAAAGTCTAACAGGGAGTCGTTGCTATACATCACATTTGTTGGGGCTGGATTTGTTTTTAGCCGTCTTACTTGCAGTATTTAAACTTTGTGAAAGTCATGAAACTTTATCGTCTTGAGATTTTAGCCTTTTGAGAAGAGGAGGGGCGAAAACCTCAGGCTCTTTACCTATTATCCAAACTTAAATTAGTAGAGAATAAGGGAAAGGAAAATGTCAATGTCAGAGGGTTCTGCAGTGAGTATTGGGCTTGCATGAGAGGGAATTATATGGTAGAAATGTCTGGGATGTCAGGAATTCCCATACCCTGAGAATGTCATATGTTGTTCTGCAGTTTGCTTTCTGAATATCTTTGCTGTCAAAGGCATTGGAGCTGATAATCTGTTCCTCACACAAGCCTTTGTGCAGCGATTTGCAATTTAACAGAGTTTTGGCCTGAGTGTCAGAGATGTGCTTTTGCTATCATGTTATAATCCATTCAGACTTGGCCACCTTTTAAGTCTTTCTAAAAATGTTTGGCTCTGTGCACACTCAGCAAAACCGTCTTCGTTTTTTATCCATTACGTTGCCTGAAGATCGCCTACACTGAACACAGTCTGGCTTGGAAATGAATGTAATGATGCCTGCAGATGTTTCCTACTAACATGATGCTAACAGCAGAGGAAGCAGTCTCCTTTTTAGTGAACAGATCTCCTCAGCACAGAAATAGACGTCCTTAAAAAGATGCTTTTGTGTTTGTTTGTTTTGTGGGTGTTTTTTGTTTGGCTTTGAAGTGACTAAGTTTTATAACCAGCTCCTTTTGCTATGGGATGGGAGGACCTGGGGCAGCTGAGGCTCTCTCTGGGCAGACCAGGTGGGGAAGGGGCTGCTCACCAAACTGCAGCCAGCTGTGCCTGCCTCTGCTGGCAAACGGCTATGTGCTGTTTCTGTTTCAACTCCTTTCCCCTCCACCTCCTTCCTCCTTGCTGAGTTTCATCAGCCTTTTTTATCTTTCTCTACTGTAATGCTGTGCGTTGCTGTACAGCAAGGGTCTCTGTGCCCTTGCTGAGTCTTCTCCATGCCTGTCCTGCTGGGAGTCCGTCACCTCCTGCCTGCCAGCCTGGGACAGCAGCTGCAAACTGGCAGAGGGACAGAAGCATCACCAGCCTGAAACACCCCCCTGCAACTCTTGTTCAGCTACTGAACTCTCTTGTGGCTCGTGATGATGTTTCCCTGACAAAGTATTCATTGATTTAGTGGGGGGGGAAAAGGAGGAACCTGAAGGCTCCTCAAGAGAGAACTGGCTCTGCTTTGGCAGAGACTCACGGAAAACCTGATTTCCCCCTTCCCTCCCCCATATGCTTTGTATATCAGTTAACTTCCAGCATTCATGAGTAGCTGGTAACACTGGGCAATGCTGGACAAAACAGGCAGTTGTGGAACCACTATAAGCCCAAAAAAGGGGAAAAAATACCCTCAAAAACTAAGTGTTGTCGTCCCACCTCGATAAATGCAGTAAGCCAGGGAAGCATGGCACTCTTGAAGTGAATATGTCCACTCTTGCTATTGTTTTATCAGATAGTCCAGACTCTCCCAATATCAGGGGAAAAGTCATTTTGTTATGGTCCACACTTAAATGCCAATATATTAGGCGAATCAGACTGGCTTTACTACTGTATCTGTAACCCTGTCAAATTCTAGTTTAACACTAAGCATTGCAGAAGGTCATCTTAGAGAATTATTCCTAGAGTTAGCTATAAACTCACTTGGGCAGTCCAAAAGGTATTGCACAAAGTTTATCCAATAACATCACCCATATTTAATTTAGATAGTATTTTGGTTGTGCTGAAACTAAGGAGATTAGCAGTTTCCCCTGATGAATGGCTGTTCTCGTTCCTTACCCTTGAAGAAAAATGGAATTGTCATTTTTAATCTGATCATCTGGACGTTTCGTCTTATTCCAGGCTATCTTTCTCATCATTATTTTGAAACTGTTAGAAGGCTATCATTTCTTGTACCCAGTCATAGAGTCCAGTCTTCTGATTTGGAAGTATTTTACAAATAATGTGTAAACCAAGAGTCATTTTTACAGCACTGAGATCATTGCAGAAATTATAATTTTGGAGTGGAGACTGTGATCCATAGGAACATTCTTACAAAGACCTTACACAGTATGAGACCTGAAGCTTTATGGCAGAGGTATAGATACCTGTATTGGAGCTGTGGTTGTGACTTCCCAGACAAATACTCAGGCCTCTCCACGGAAGAGGATTGTTTCCCTCCAGGATTGATTCAGTGAGACAGGCAGAGCTCTCCCCATCAGGACTGAAAGCAGCAGTTAGCTGAGAATCCAGTTGTCACTGTCCACAGTTCGCCAGTCTGCACCTGATAACATGGATCCAGGTACCTTGTCTTTGTATTCCAGCTTGTTGAAAGGCAACTGCCTTTAGGTTGCGGAAAAAAAAGGCAGAAGTGCTACATAGTGTATGCATCACAGAATACTAGGAAATAGGGTTGGAAAAGACCTTCGTCATCTAATCCATCCTCCTTCCCCCCAGACTGCTCTGCAGATGCTGTTGTTGATTCAGTCAAACTGTTTTCACATGCAGAGGAATCTATCAGGGTCACTGAGAAACACCTGTGGCTCTGGGGTTAAAGAATGTGCCAGCTAGTAACTGTTGTGTCAGTGTGCAGGAATAAAAGCAAGGAACTGCAAAATGGAGGTACATTTTCTCTGAGGGTCGTCTGGTGGAACAGAAGGTGCTTTAGGCAATGTGATAGTCAGAATGCCATCTGCTTTTGTAGATGCCCTTGGGACATCAGAAGTGTTGATAACTCTAGCTGGTCAAGGATGTAGTGGAAAAGAGTTTTACAAGCAAATTTTTCATTGAAAATAATGTGCATGTCTCTGGAGATGCTGGGTTTGCTGTAGAATGTTTCTTTGTCTATGAGAGCTACAAAATGGGGGAAATTTTTGTTTTCGGTATCTGACTTGAGTTTACTTGTGGAAGTGTTTGGTTGTATCAGAACGTTATATGGGAGCTTTTGGGCATATAATAAGGTGGATTGCGACACACAGCAGTGGATGTACATTATTTTAAATGGACTGTACTTCACTTTCTTTGCTTATGAGTCCTGGTTATTTGCTTTGTTCTGTAGTGTGACTGTACAGGGCCATCAGTGCTAGCTCACTAGAGCGCCTGTGTGAGATGAATGCTTTGGCTTTTGTAGTGGAATCCTACCAGGAGAGGGGTTGTTTTTGGAAGGAAAATAATTGTTATAAGTTGTTGTTTCCAGTTGCTTTGTGACCACTGCCATGTAGTTTTTCTAGTTACCAAAGCAGAGTGAAATCACTGACAGACCCTTTCAAAGGGTGATCTAGAAACAGCACAGGACTGAATTCAAGCCACTGATTTCCCTTTACCACATAAAGAAAATATATTTTCAATTAAATAATTTCTGTCTTTCAGCTAAGCACATGTGGGACTAAAGTTACAATCAATTTTAAATATAGCATATAGTGCTAGGTTTCTTCTGCTTCAATTTTAACCTTCCTCAAGG
This sequence comes from Cnemophilus loriae, assembly GCA_013397755.1. Lineage (NCBI taxonomy): Eukaryota > Metazoa > Chordata > Aves > Passeriformes > Corvidae > Cnemophilus > Cnemophilus loriae. The sequence continues at coordinate 2,323,715 of VZTF01004108.1, read as the reverse complement.
AGAATCCAGTGAGTTAACTGCCGTATTAGTGTTTGCAAATTTTATTGTTTATTTTTGCCACAAGTAACGTGAAGACTATGGATTCATGTTCATACACCAAAAGAATTAAACCTACTACAGTAACTCCAGTAGTAAATGCTAAAATTACATTATTCCTGAATGGATGCAGGCAATATTCCTTTTAACAATAGAAATTGCAGCAGAAGTAAATCTTTGAACAGGCAAGCATAGAATCCTGTTTACAGATTACTGCAATTTATTAAATACACATCTGACCTTGTTTTGAAGCAGTATTTTTACTTCAGAACGGTTTGAAAATTGTTACATAGGAGTAAATCTCAAAACAAAAGAACCACCTGTTTAGGTTTGTTATATTTACAGTTTACCCTCTGAGCCAAAATCGATTATTTGCACAATTCTGCATTTGATTAATTCCTACTTCATGGTCATCATACTGGATTTTCATATGTTACAGGGAACATATATAAGCTAGATGAAAAAGAAGGGGTAATTTTGAATTTTTAACCTTAACCATCCTAAAAGGAAGGGAAAGGCTTTGCTTGCTCGCTGGTATGCATAGTGAAAGGCTTGTCTTGGGGAGATGCAGTTGTGAGAGAACTACCCAAGGTGGAACAGTGTGAGTCTCTCTCTGGAAACAACTGTTTCATGGGCTGGTAATCATAGAATCATTTAGGGTGGAAGGGGCTTTAAGCTCATCTTAACCCAGCACTGCCAAGTCCGTCATTAAGCCGTGTCCCTAAATTCCAAATCTGTATGGGCAATGTGTTATGGCATGTGAAAGGAACGTGTTTTGCAGTGAAATCTACTATTTACCATAGCCATTAGTTTAGAAATAAAACCTTTCCTAACAGCTTTAGAGTCTGTATCCTTTGCAGTGTTTTCCATGTCCTTCAGAAGACTGACAAAGTTGGCAACTAAATAATCCCAAATCGGCTTTTTGAGTACATATTGCACTAATATAATTCTCAGAGATGTCAGGGCGCTCTCTAACAACATTTTCTGGGGGCTTACTGGAGCATTTGTTAGACAGATTTGTGAAGCCTCGGCGTGAACTTTAGTCCCTTTTCCTCTCCCTTGTAGTCTACTCAAGCGTTTGTTGTAGTCAAAACTCTTGCTGCCTAGACCTAGCAGGCAGGGAAGTCCCTGCTTGTGAAGAGGAGGTGATGAATAGTCACACTTCTGTGACTGTCCCTGTTCATGCTTCATCCCACTGCAGACTGTGGCAGCCTCAGCGGATGTGTGCCTTTACCTCCCACCTCCCACTGTAGCTCGTGTCTCAGCGGGACATCCTGTTTGCATTTTCTTTCCTGGGACAATTTTTCTTGTTCCTTTTTTTTCTAGCTAAGCATTGATAAACTACAAATTGATGGCAGCAATGAAATGGCACTGTATTTCTCTTGCTGTGATAGTTTTTCTCATGATTTTTTGGGAGAGTTTAAGGAGTTTGCATCACAGGCTGTTTTCTACAGTAAAAATAAACTAGTCCACAGATGTGGTCTAAAGTACAAGTCATGTTATATTTGCAAAAGTAGTTCCTAATCGCAGTGTATTTTGTAGCCACAGAACTGAAATATTAGAAGATAGATTCACAGCAGGAAGCGGGTTTTAAAACGCTGATTGTTATTTGCTAGTCATTAAACTGGAGAAGAATGTGTTGCTGTTATCTTTAGACATGGTGCTTTTCATGTTACTCTGTTATCCTGTCCTCTTTCCCCTACCTCTTCCCAATGAGTTCCTGGTAAGTGGCAGCACATGGGAACTGATCAGGCTGAAAGTTAACCCAATGCATGCCACAAAAATGTTAGGCTTGTTTGTGCTGTTACATTATTTTTGTCAGTTTTTGTGGGGGTTCTGGCATGTCTTCATTTGTTTATGTCAGATAATTACTCATTTCTTGACACTTAGTCAGAAGTTGATATTTCTGTCCAAATAATGAGCCTAGAGTAGGAAAACACAAATACTTTTGCCCGGATTCTCAGTGGTAGTTGAACTGTATTGAATGTTTTTTGCGAATTTGGTTTAGTATTCCATTTGTCTTACTCGAGACTGGGAAAGGGAAAAACAAAGGAGGTAAAAACACAGGTGATAGTTTTAAACTGGAATTTGGTTGAACTTTGAAATGGTTCAGCAAATGTGTCAGTGGATGGAGGGATGGTATTCAGGACGCCAGCTGCTTTGTGTCTGGGCTAGGCAGAAACACCTGCTATAAGTGACTTGTTTCTGATGTGGCAGACTGTACAAGAAACAGAGCAGTGAAAGGAAACAAATCTTAATTTTGATGTTATGTAAACTAGATTGATATTTAAATACCTCAGAGTAATTCAGTATGTGCTGCTTGCCCAGGTCACAGGAGTATTCTGAGGCTTATGGAGGGAGTGATCTTCCTGAATTTTCCAACTAAACAGAGTGCCAATCTGCTGGCAAGAGCATTCAAGCCCAGGGACATACATGCAGCAGACTTCCTCCTTGTAGCAGGAATGAACTTAGTTACTCTATTTGCAGTGTTGGTCTAATATGAGCCAGGATATGATGGTGCTGCTTCTTGCTTGTAGTCTCTAACCTGATTTTGTGGGGTGAGAGGTGGGATCAGGAGGGAAGTAATCCCTCTTTGAAAAACAGAACCCACATTAATTCTTTTAGAAATTTCAGTAAGTTTATAATTTTGTTTAAAAATCAATGAAAAGGATGATCCCACTGCAACATTTTTCTTAATTGTGATGATTCAAAAGAACAGCTTGAAAATACACTTTGAGATTGATAGCATTTTAGCTGAGCTGTAGGTGGATGTATTTGATGGTGTGGTATCTTTTGTGATGTAGCTGGAGTGGAAAAGCCATCAACTAAAAAAAGACAAGGTGTTTATGATTGCAAAACACGATATGTTGATGTATAGATAAGAACAAAATGGAAAACTATAAGCAATAACTTTTGTTCCAGTTAACTGTTAATCTTAGGGCAGCACATTAGTGATGTGGCGACATATCCTGAGATCAAATGGAGATGCAGTCTGTATTATCAAACTGCCAGTGACAGAGAATGTCCACAGAACGTCCTTATACAGTAACGCTGAAATCTTTGTTGCTACAAATTTCCACTTTTGAGCGTCAGTATGTTTTAGGATTTTTAGGAAGTAAAATTTTAATTTTGGATAGAAACTTTTTAGTTTAAAACATACTTTCAACTTGACAGAACTAAGAATAATTCTATGTATACAGTTTCGATGCTGAGCAAAAGAGGGTTGCTGCTGTGATGAGGTTATTATTTTTAAATCCTGAAATTTAGGTGTGAGTATATATGATAGGGAAGCTTCTGTTTCATATTTTCTAATGGTATGAAACTGCAAAATATTGGTCAAATATATTCCAAGTAATGGGTTGTAAAAAGATGAAATTTCTCTATGGTATCCAGTATGGCTCTCCTGAGTATTGCTCTGGATCTCCAGTAGGTTATAAGGACACTTTTGAAACATGACTTTGAGAGCAGTCTTGTTTATAAACAGAAGTAAACTGAAGCGGTTTAAGGCTGCCTTTTTTAAAAAGTGTTTCTTCTACCTGTATCCAAAACTACATCACTACAAATTGTGTTACCCAAGGTACCTTCCAAATTTGCTAGTCTTTAAGCAAGCAAGTCTTGGAGGTATTTCACTTAATATGATACATTTCCCGTATAGACTATCACATTTGTCTGTTTCTCCTTTTTTGCTGTCAGTCAGCAGTCTTGCCGTGGTCAATCCTTTTAATCTGTCATTTGTTGTATGTACAATATAGTCTTAACCATTATAAATATTTTTCTGGTTTCTTATAGCATGCTGGTTTCACCACTAGTATTTTAATTGACTTTGTAGCTTACACTACATTTCACTTTTGGTTTTGGTCTAATTCTTCTCTCTCTTTTTTTTTTCTTTATCACTGGAAAAATAATTTGTGTTTAGCATCTGTAACTATGAGAACTTCAGAGTTTTACTTTGCATTTCTAATACCCGTTCTTTATCTGTTTTAGCATCTCCCTGTATTCTTCCCAGTGTTCTTTACTTCCTATTTTCTTGTAAGTATAGCATATTCTCTTTTTCCCCTCAGTTTCTATTGACCTGTTTAACCATGTGGAGTTAATTGAAGCTGCATCTCACTCCTGAAGAAAATAATTCAATTACTATATAAGTTCAGTTTCATTTTTACACCCTCTCCTTATGCCTGGGGTATCTTGCTATTTGTCTGAAAAATATTTAATGCAATATCTTTTTACATAACACAGCTATCTAAAATTGCACAGCATTCATCTTAGTAGAAATTAAATTTCAGTTCCATTCTGTTTGTTTAGTGGTTGGAATCTGACATGAACAGGTGGGTCCCTGGCAGGTTTCAGGAAACAACCAGTCATGTAATTCATCTATCATTCTGTCTTATCTATGGCATGTTTAAATGGTTTCCAAGTTAAAATTGAGCTCACAATTGTGGCTGCTTATGTACTAGTCTCATTATTTTTGTGTACACGATCTGTGCTTTACTCAATAGAATTCTTCTGTCTTTTGTGTAGTGACTCCCCTTGGTATTTTTGGTTTCTCTGTGTGTTCTTAGTGGATTGTCTCCTACGGCAAGGTTCAGCATTGTAGACATCTACTGTACCTAGAAATGTTCAGATCCTGTCACCCATGAACAGCCTCTTAGTAAATATAAGTCTGAGCACAGCTTTATGAGCTTCCTGCTGAACATGAGGCTTCAGTGCTGGACTTTGGAATTGCAGCAGTGGGAGTTGTAACAACCTGCAAGCCCAAAATTCAAATGCAGGTTTCTTTTTTTTCCTTTTCTCTGCTTTTTCAAATTAACAGGTTGTGGATCTAAGTCCTTCCGTGAATTTGCAGTGATAATATATTTAAAAATCTGTGAATTTGCTCTTGAACTGTGAATACATCAGTATGACTTCTGTGAAAAGATGTGCTCCTGCTTACATCACCAAATAGTCAAATAAACCTTACTTTCCTATTGCCAGCTAGACAAACTATAACATTCTCTCTGAGGCCACTGCACACTTTGATTTAAAGTATCAGACATGATACACTTTGTTCTTGGGTTTTGTGTAGCAACAGCCATTATGGTACCTAATTAAACCTCGCTTGGTTTTGGTAGGGTTGATAGTAGTTGCTAAGTCCTGTTCTCTGAAACAGACCTTAACTGGTTTGTCTTTTATGAAACTTGTTTGGAAGTTTACCTTAAACCACATGCTTTTCTGTTGGTTGGTTGTTTTCTCTGCCACAGATGTAACTTCCTAATTTCTTGATTTTTTTTTTTGCCTTCAAAATTTCAGCCTCCTAGTATTAGTCTTTGTAATAATTTAGAGGCTGTGGTTTCATAAATATACATTTGTGCTGCTGAAACAATATGTCCCATTTAAATATCACAGTGTTAATTCTGCTGCTTCTTTAGCTGTCTCTTCTGTCTCACAATAGTATCATTATTGGTACTTGTATTTTAATCTGGATACTTAAAATTTCTGTAAAGAAAAAAAATCCAGTACTTTATAAAAGCAGATTCTTACAGGAAAAAATAGCTTTTGGGAATTGGGACCACCTGTAACTAATAATCCTGGCTTCTATATTCCTTGCTTTGTAGCCTGAGGGAAGCCACTTTGGCAGCTCTGAACCATTTTCTATGTATGGCAGCATGTGTTAACTACTTAATTAGTGGTTTATGGACTTATCAGTTCAGATTTTTTGTCTGTGAGATTTTTCCTTTGATAGTTTGTTCATAAATATGATAACAGTCAATGAAGTAGAAAGCCTAAGGTCTTACATAGATGCTTATTGCTTTCCTCAGCAAAGTGAAGAGCACGCACCCGAACAGAACCCGTGCATGTGATCCATCCTTCTGTGTAAGGGCAGCTCACTGCCTCCAGCACTTCCAGCTGCTGGCTGAGATGCCTTCTCTGTTCACTGCTTTCAGCTGTGGTTATTTCCCTGTGATTTATCCTGGGCATTTTTTGAGGGGGAGGTTTGTTTGGGTTTATTTACCACTTTGTTGCAAAATTTGATGAAAACTTGGTCTTATGATGGGCATTTTCCCAAGACTTGTTGGCATAGTCATAGAATGGTTTGGGGTGGAAGGGACCTTAAAGATCATCCAGTTCCAACCCCTCTGCCATGGGAAGGGAAACCTTCCATTAGACCAGGTTGTTCGAAGTCTCATCCAACGTGGCCTTGAACGCTTCCAGGGGCGGAGCATCCACAGTTTCTCCGGGCAACCTGTTCCAGGGCCTCAAGACTTGTTCCTGCAGGTCTGTGTCCGTCTTATGCTGGGGGACATGTTCAAGATCTTTACTGTCTCTGCAAGTCCCGGGTGTGGAGAATTGTACCATTTGTACTGGGGTCAAGATGCGGGGCAAAATGATGTGAAGACAAATGCCTCCTGTGTTTTCTAGTAATTGCCTGCAGTGGTACAGAGCAAAGCCAAATTGAGGGAGGATGTCATATTTTTTCCTCATGCAAAGCATCTGATCTGAGTCTTACTCTCGTTAGTCTCTCACTGTTGACTTTAGGACTTCCTCTGAGGTTTTTTTTGATTTTGTTGTTTCAGTGGAGTATTTTGTTGTTGATGATGATGATTAATAATAATAATAATAATGATTTTGGTTATGTTCCACAAGTTCTCCAGTTGAGGCAGGTCCTCATATATGTGCTGATCCTAGCTAGCATAGCCAAAAAAAACAGGAGAGACCAGATGCAGCTTGAAAGAATAGGCTGTCACTTACTCCTTTCAATCATACCTTCTTTCAGCTGTTGCCAGTAGATCATATTTAGAATTTATTCCTCTGCAACAGTATAAAAGGGCAGATTTAGCAAGGTGGTACTATTCTGAATTACTTTTTCGGTTCAGAGCATCTGACTATCCAGCACCTGTTGCATGGGATACCCAAAGATACTTTTCATCATGCTGCTTTTAGTGTGGGCTTATTTTTCCAAAATATGGGGAAAACTGCTGGAGAGATGGCTTCTAGACCAATTTGTGAATGCCTCTTTAGATGTGGTGTAAGTGTCAGTTGTGTGTTTTGCCTAAAAGTGGGGTCTCTTGGAAATCTTTATAGCTCAAATCCTTAACTCCTCAGTGGAGACCACTTTCCATTGAGTACCCCTGAATTGAAAGCAAGAACCTACTTGCTGTGTGCATTTCTCAATGTCCCATTCCTCGGAGGAGCCTAAAGCTGTATTTACACTTTCCCAAGATGTGCAATCTTCTTTTCACCCTATTTTCTCCCACTGATGCCAATGCCCAGCTCTTAATTTTCACTCCACATCCCTTCAGGCAGCTGGCAGTGGAGCTGGCAGCTCCCTTGCTTAAGTGCAAGGCACAGGACTAAATACCTGGCACTGCAATGTTTAGTTTTTCACTTGAGATTTTTGGGAACCTCTTAGAAAATCAGAGGCTCCTCTTTTGCTCTTCCCGTTCCCAGCGCAGCCAGTTGTTTCTTCCAAGGTCAGTAACTTCTGAGAAGAGGGTGCTGCTGCAGAACAGTTTGCTTGTGTCAGCAGCAGCCAGGAACATTATGTATTGCAAGTTTCTCAAGTATAAAGTGTAGCTGGTGGTGTTAGGGCACACAGCCCTGTGCCCTTGTGTACTGGAAGAAGGCTTCAGGTTAATTTGCCACCTCTTAATGAACCTCTTGTTGAGTATCCTACAGGAGGCTGAGACAGCTGCTATGAATGGCAGACATCAGATAGTGGCTGGAAAGATGTGTACCTTCTTGAGGTAGATACATAAAAATAGAGGTGCTTTTTTCCAGCAGGGATGCTCACTCCAGCACTCTGATCTTGGGGTTCCCTGGAAAGTTTAACACATGCACATCAGTATCTTGAACCTCTGAAAGTCCCGAGCCTTCTCTGTCTACTACTTTTCTGCATTGAAATGCCAAGTGGTTTTGGGGGCAGTTGTGGATGGAGCTCTTCTAAACTCTGGTGTTGAAAGCCTTGTCTATGTGATAAGAATGAACCTGTCAATTAGTAGTCACATTTGATTTCAAAAAGAAGGTAAATGAAAGTGTTCTGGCTATACAGTGTTATACCCATCTGTTTAAATTTCATTCATGATCTAGCTAAGAATGTTAGCTCAGAATGTTTTAATGTCCTTACAAGCGTTATATAATATGTACAATGGCATGTATATGTTTGTGTCCATAGGTGAAACTACTGGGATGTCTTTTGGCAGTATCTGTTCTAGATGAGCTTTACATTAGGACACTGATATCCCACAAAAAGAGAGCCATTTTTCACATCACTCTGGGGATTGGATTAAATTGCGTTGAAGTGCTCTTAATATAGAATGTGTTCACCTTAGGAGTTGGTGTAAAATAGCTAGGTATACTTCAAGTTTAAACCTTAGCCTATTTTGCAATAGCTTTCCTCTGTAGATGAGCCCCGAGAGATGTCCTTGCTTAACTCTCAAATTTTAGAGCATTTTGAATGAATGCTATGGTATCATAACCTGCAGCTCCAAAAATATCAAGATAGAAGAGTTTTCCCTTATGAAATGTTCCCAGTATTAAAAGACCTCAAAAAGGAGTCTGTAACCTGGGAAAGACTTTTCTTATTTTTACTTATTCGTGAAAAAAAGAAATGAAACTAACTCTTTGCTTCCCACATCAAATACTTTGGTGCATGCTACTGTGAAATATGGCTGGGATTTCCTGACTGGAGTAATACTGGAGGCACTTAGGAATTTTTTTATATTTTTTTTCCTTACAGCCTTCTAAAATGGTGAGAACAGTCATGTGCACTGTTTTGTATTCGTCAGTAGCATCTTGACTTCCACATTCAGTGGAAGATAAACCACTCCAAAAAAGAGGCTAAAACTTCAGCAAAAGGGGGGAAAGGAGATCAGTTCTAGTTTATCTTGATTCAAGATAAAGGAGAAAAAAAGTTTGCTTACCTGAGGAGTGTTTGTTTCTCTATTTTTGGTGAAATAATGAGAATGGAGATGTATACTGAAAACCTTTTGGAGTTGTGGGGGGGGAGGGGGGGCATATTTTCTTTCCACTGTGAGACTGTGGAAAGTTTACTCAATACATTATGCATAAAAATGCACCGTTCTTCTTCAAAGACAGTAAAACTTAATCATACTCCTTAAAAGATATGTTGCCAATTTATGTATTATTAATGTTATCCTTGTTGGTTTCATGAGCACAGTCTTAGCAAATCTTAGACCTAGTGTTTTGTCATTCCCGTTTTTTAACATACTTTTTTTTAATTATTATTTCCACTTATACGATATAAAACTGGCTTAACTCAAGGGTGAAGAAATGCCATTTTCTCTTGTATTGGTTGTCCACTTCTAGTAATAGAATTTTATGTTCTGATTAGTTGCATTTTTGGTTGGCATTATGAGTTTATCTTCACATGATGCTTATGCTCTGAGAAGGAAAGACATTCAAAAGCGAAAATAATTAGATAGCCTAAAACCTACTAAAGTCCAATACAACCAGTACTGCTGCCCTATTCCTAACAATGTTAAAATAACATATAATTATATCTTATGCTCTAAGTAATCAAAGAAACAGAGAAAACTATCTACACAAGGGGGGAAAAAAGGCTGCTGTAGACCATATTACTCTAAATGTGACATGGCAGCCAAGATTAAAAGCTAGTGTAAGATGGAAAAACTTGAAAAATTGAGTCGAGAAATATTACTGGGGTACATGTGTGTGTTTCTCTTCTCATGTTAATATTGTTCACAACAGCACTGTCCTGTAAGAAATGTAGGTTTAATAGGAGCAATGTTTCCAAGTGACATTTACAATTAACGCCTATATGAAATATACAGAAAAGAGTAGGAATTAAACAGCATGAGAAAAGGCCTTTTTAGGAGTTGAAGGTAGACGTTGACAATCAAGCCTGCCAGCATGACTGCTTCCTGAGTTGTAGTTTCCTATTGCTGATGTTCCACCAAGTTCTAACATCATAATTTGCCAGTTAATCTGTTCTTAAAACCTACGGTCCTTGTATTGAAATGTGATGTATTTGCAAAAACAGAACGTGGCGGAAGAACATCTAGTGGTTCCCTGTGTAACTTTCCTTGAAACAGAATCAACAGTGGTTAACTTTATTTAGTGAGGATAATGTTACAGCACACAAACACTCCCTCCCTCCTGGCAGTAAGAGTTTTGAGGAGGGTGTCAGTGGCAGGGTATTGCATTGATCATCAGCCTGTAATTTGAAGAAATATTGTCCTTTGCCTACCCCCTCTCCTCTAAAGCATCTTTGGGGATGCCCCTTCTGATGCTGAGGTGTGCACAGCTTATTTCTGTAGGTTTGTGCTCTGTATCAATGGAACACCATATTCTGGAAGGAATTAACTGAAGTTGCATCTTACTTACATAAGTGACTGGCACATTCTGAATGCTCTTTCAGAAACACAGAGCAAATCAGCATTTTAGGTGAAATGTACAATAAATTGAGGCTTTTTTTTTCCTTGCAAATATTTATAGTGGTGTTTCAAAGTAAGTGGAACTTTTGTTTGATTCAAAAATGTAAATGCTATTAATATGCATACTCAGACCAAAAAATAGGCACATACGTAGGAGGTTTAGAACCCTCATTTTTAGTTTCTCTATTCTGTGCCAATACACTACAATTCTAAGATATTTGCTGTGTAATCAGTGAAGAAGAAGTGGAAAAAATACTGGAAACTCCTCTGTATTGTGTTTGCATTGTGGTATCACTGTCTGGAATTCCTGTCTCATGTGAAATATTTGATGTAGTGCAGAGTTTAAACTGGAAAAGTTTAACAGTGTTTGCAGTTAGAGATTGCTAATACTTGTGAACATGTAACAAAACACCTTTGTTTGTAGGCAAAAAATTAAATGTGAGGCAATCTTCACTGGACAACTAATGTTGAGGTCTTGTCGATTTTATAGACAGGGTACAATGAAGAAGTGAAAGTATTGAAAGGACTTGGGCAAAAAATGTAACCTACTTCTAGCACTGGATTTTAATATTTTTTTTTTTCAATGAAAATTCAAGTTGTTTTTCTGATCACTTTTCCAGATCATATTTTTCCCTGTCTGGTACTTGAGTTGTAATCAGTTACAGTTGCAGTTTTATTTTTGCAGTTAACACTTTAAGACGTTGCTGGTGGTGTTTATTCATTTGCTTATTCAAGTGGGATGCTTCTCATTAACCCCTTCATCACTTAGTGTAGGAAAGGACGAGTGCAGGAGGGTACAGGAAAGGCATGAGAGTTCCTGAAACTCCTTGTGAACACATCAGGCTTCTCTGAAAATACTGAGTAATTTCATGATTAAAATGAGAGCTGACTTTCAGTGCAGATGAATGCCAGGCATTGAGAGTGGAACAAAACAGGCTTACATACCAAACTGTGCCTATAGCAAAACATAAAACAGTGACTGCTTCCTGGCTGTGTGTTGCTGCTCAGGAAAATGGCATTGGGTTTGTTTTGGATGGTTTTCTGCAAGCATCTGTTTGGTGGTAGTTTAAAAAAAAACAAACAAAAAAAAACAATATTGAATATTGAGTCCCATTTTGGACCCTGTTCCAAGAGTTAGTAGAAGAGGAAGAAGCGTGGAGAAGAATGGCAGGCTTGGACAGGCTTCTTGAAGAAGAAAAGGGAAATAAGATTGGGGCTAGTCGATCTGGAGAAGGGCTGTGATGAAAGGAATGAAGAAAGTCAATGTATGTTCCAGAACTTGCTGCCGAGAGATACTTTGGAAGGCAAACCGATAGTGGTTTCAAAAGTAAATTGGACAATCCCATGGGGAAGAAGAATTTAATTACATAGGGCCTGGTGCAGCCTATGATTCTGGGCATGCAAATTTTAGTAATTGCTAAGTTTCTGGTGGCTGGAGTTAAAGAAAATGCTCAGACAGTATTGTTCACACCTCCCATGCTCTTGTGCTTGTTCCTGAGGCATCTATGCAAACTCTTTCAGAAACAGCATACTCTGTCAGTCAAACCTTTGAATTAAGAGCACTAACACATATGTACCCGAAAAGAAAAGTGCAAAAGAAGCTTGGCTGGTTTTAGAGCATCTCTTTGGATGTATCTCCAGTATTGTTGCAGGGAGGGGAGTATTTGTATTCGAGGTTTGCTATGTAAGCTGAACTGAACTGAACTCACAGTAACAGTGAGGTATGAATATCTTAGAGAGGTGCTTGGGATTTTAGTTTTGGATTGTTGTGAAGTTGAGTGTAACTTGTTTTGTTTTTAACAGAAACACCTTTATTCTGCCCCTTTCCCAAAACCAGTATTTTGTGTCTGTCTTCCTGTGGATAAGACCAGTTCCTTTCTTATCTGTTGCTCATAGCTTTAGTTTTTTTCCCTCCAAGGGGAGTTGCACAAAATTGCTGACTGTTACCAGGGTTTGGTGAGCAGCTGCAAAACAAAGTAGTCCTCTTAACTTCCTTGTGCATCTGTATAGTGAAGCTTTGGCTTTGTCCAGTAGTAGTACTGTCTTCAGCTCTGAAATCACGTTGTTAACAATTTGCAGGTGGGAAGGTTTTTACGTAACTATAAGTTGTTTGTTTACACCTTAAACAAACAGTTCTTCATTAGTTGACGATATCCAGGGTATACTGCCTTTTTTCCAAGTCCTTTCTTATTTTTGGAAGCTCGGTTTGAAAGGAGATGACTGTGGTGTTTTATCTTTGATATGCTATCTCCATTAATGTCTTAAAATACAGAACTGCTTTTGGTTTGTTGCAAAACTCTATTTTAAAATACTGAAATATAGCTTTAATTATCCTGAAGATAAGTAACCTTAATGCAGAGTTTTCATGAGTAAATCTATGGCAATACAGTTAACTCTCAACTGCACTTTTTTATTTCTCTCCCTATTTGCTGTAACACGTGTTCAAGACTGAGCAGCAAAACAACCTTTGCCTGTGTACTTACAAAATGAAGCACTGCTTTATGTCTCTGAGTTGTCCCTTTGCTTCCAAGCACCAAATGCCAAGAGAAAGAGCCCCCTGTGCTGTCAGGTATACAGAGTCCCAAACTTCCATCAGTAATGACAAACATTAACAAACATGATTTAACCCTTCCAGTGCCATTTTCTGATCTGTATTGGCTGGCCCAGTCTCCCTGTGCAGAGTTATGGTTTCTAAAGCTGACAGATTTTTTATTCCAGTCTAAGTATCCTAGAAGTGTGTTTACGTGATTGGAAAGAGGAGACTTCTTCCTCTGAACTGCAGCTGTCCCTTGCTTGTGGTTTGAAACTCCCAGCTATTGATAAATGTAGACAGGGTTTATACAAAAAAATCAGGAGGTCTCTTGCCTGTTCAATAAGCATGAAAATTGGCCTGTGGTGTTTACATCTTGATCCTTCTTGCCAGAAGTTTTGTCTCTCAAAGTATATAATCATTGTCTCTTGCATCTCAAAAGTAATTTTCTGGTATTTGAGTATATCTTTGGAAGTGTGAGTCGTGGGAAAATACAGGCTCAAAGGTCTTGCACAAGTTTACTGACTCCTTGTTTTGGCTTAGTCTAGTCTATCCTGCTCTCTCAATTCTCCACGTTTTTCACTATGGCTAGGAAAAAGGACATAAAATTTTTTGAACAGGGTTTCAAAATCAGAGATAATTTCAGTTGTTTTAATTTACATTTCCTATGGAAAACCAGGACACTGATACCATTTCATCTTGTGTTCCTAATAAAATATGGGCAACATTGGTGTTCCTGCAAATTCCCTTTCAAGAGAATTCTTTTAAAGGAATGTAATTGCCATAATACAGTTTACAAGGGAAAAAAAATGAAAGCATTCCTCATCAACTTCATATTTAGTATGCACCAAATTTTTATTTATTCTACTGAAATGAAAAAAAGGAGTTTTATAAGCCATGGAAAATTTGGGAATAAATGTGAAATTTTTGTGGCAATATAAAATACCAGTTTTCCATTTCTTTTTGTTCAGCTCTGTCTCTAAAACTGATCACAAATAGAATCTAGTTTCTTATTTTTCACTTTAAACAACTAAAAAATTCTGAGTTGTTAACTTCTTCACAGAAAGTGAGATGGTGAGAGGATTAAATCACTAATACAACAAGAAAGACCTTAAAAAGTAGAATAAAATCTTATTATTGTATAGATCTTTAAACAGACAACTTGCCTGATTAATCATAAAGTATTTATAATTAAATATTTATTTTAATACATTTGATATAATAGCTTCATTTATATCCAGAGACAGTTTCTGCAATATAAATAGGAAAATGTATAATGTTCTAAATTTTAATTAACTTTAGTCTCTTTTCTTACTGTCTGTCTCATACTTCGTATGAGTCAAAATAAGCAGCACTTGAATACAGTGGAAATATCAAGATATTGGCTAGTCCAGTTACTTAAGTGAGCTTCTTTAATGTCTTCATTGGACCCACAAGTATTTGAAGTATGTTGTAGTTAAAACAAAATTTGAAATAATTTAATTTTAAAATGTAACTTCTTCAGAAAGATAATGACAAATTACAGTAACATTTCATTAATAACCTACTTATACATGGTTTAACTCTACTTCTTAAGACATTGTATGCATGATGTTCTGCAGTACCTGTTAGTGAGATAAGGATAGTGGGTTTCCAGAAGATTTTGGTCTCAGAGCTCAATTTTCAGGAAAAGTATTTCAGAATTTTGCTGTCTTGGACTCTAACACAGTTTCCGAATATTTTTAACCCTTCTGTCCTATGCACACTCCATTACTTTAGTAGGACATATTCTGTGGAGATTTTGCATGGAGACCTAAACATACGGATGCATTATAGATCCAGTATGTTCTCTTATTTTCTCTAATGAATGGTAGTTATTTGGTATTATGTTTCTAGTGTGGGCTACAGAAAAACCTGTCCCTTCTGTGACATGAGGAATTGCCTGTTTACTTGCATGCCTTCGAACTCTCTCTGTGTAAGGGACTGGGAATAAGACCAGCAAAACTTAATTGTCTATTTGCCAATTCCGTTAGCAAAAAATGTTTAACATATGAAAGATCTCAGTGTCTATGAATCCATTAAAATATCCATCACTGCATGGGTCTTGTGCTCCTCTCAAAGTATAGTCTGTATTTCTTAATTTCCATTTTTCTTTAAGGACTATTATGCTTTTTATGATCTTGTCAATCAAGTTCTTTATTTGGTTTATTCTAAGTCTTTTTCTTCTTTATAATAACTTCTGATGTTTGAAACAAAAGGCTTTTGCTTTCTCTTAGCAATGTCGAAGCTGTTAAATGACTTTAAAATGCTGGGAGGGGAGGAAGTAGACTGTTAACGTACTGAAGTGCATTGGTATTAGGAATGTTAAATACACCTTTCTCCCCTTCTAAAAATAAGTATATGACAATTCGTCGGTTTGGCTTATTCTAAATGTATATTCTCAAAATGGTAAAATTAATTTCTTGGATCTCTTCGTCGCTTCAGTTTTGCTCTGTGCACAGTGTCTCTTTCAGTAACTTCCAGGAGACTGAGTTTCGTATTTACTGTGTGTTCTTAATACGAGTTACATGTTTTCATGCTAATAGGGATTTTGAGATGGGTGAGCTAATCAAATGTAATTGTACTTGTTTAAACTGTTTCCAGGTACACCCACCTTTATGGAAGCATTAGCAGCCAATGGTACAACCAACATCCAGACATCTGTAACAGGAGTGACAGCCAGCAAACGGAGGTTTATTGATGACAGGAGAGATCAACCCTTTGATAAAAGGCTACGTTTCAGCGTGAGACAAACGGAGAGCGCGTACCGGTACAGAGACATTGTTGTCAGGAAACAAGATGGATTCACACACATTTTGCTATCAACAAAATCATCTGAAAATAATTCATTAAACCCAGAGGTCAGAACAGTTCCGATTTTGGGAGGGGAAGGGAGTTTGAAGTCCTTGCTTCATTTCTGCCTGTTACTCAGGCACAAATGTATACAAAACACAATACAGGTTGTTACTTGCAAGATGTGATGTGTACAGTTGACTTCTTGTCACTCGCATTTAAAAACTCTGTTATCTGCCCATGTTGATGTGTACTGTCTTTTATAAGATGTGCAGTGATTCACAAAGTGCAACTTGAAAAAAGCTTTAGCCTCAATTAAGGTTCTTTTTTTTTCTGTACTGGTTGCATATGCCATCTGCTGTCCAAATTACAGAAATGCTGAATGAGTGCTTTAGTTACAGATAACATCTAATAGATCTTTCCTTAATGATTTAATTATCTTAGTCTAATTACATTTTTGAAATGCAAAGCTTCTAATACGTTTGCTTTCTTTTTTTTTTTCGGATAATGAAGAAAGTTAACTTTTCTAATAAGATGGTTGAGAGGATCCTAAGGAAAAATTAAAGATGTTCAAGGGTCTCATAGGAGGAGGAAGGGAAGAGAACAACATGCTACTTTGTAATGGTGGATTAAAATTATTCTTATGAAATGTTTATTTTTCAGGTAATGAAGGAAGTCCAAAGTGCACTGAATACAGCAGCTGCAGATGACAGTAAACTTGTGCTGTTCAGTGCAGTTGGTAGCATTTTCTGCTGTGGTCTTGATTTTATTTATTTTATACGACGTTTAACGGATGATAGAAAAAAGGAAAGCACTAAGATGGCAGAAGCTATTAGGTATGTATTACTGTCTTCAGTCATCTGATGGGTATTGTTTATCATGTGGCCTGGCTTGTTCTATCTTTATTTCAAAAGCCTCTTATTCAAAGAGATCTCAGACATTCACCTGTTACATTATAGCGTGCAGCACTTCTTTATGCTCTCTGTCCCCTTCTATTTGGGTTGTCATTTCATGCATTTTTAATTTTTGAATTTAACTATGAAAACTGGGAGTAGTACTCATCCAGTTAAAACCAAAATTAAAATACTTCAATAGCCATAGCATTTCAGGAAAACAAATTCAATACACCAAAATACAAGATGTGTATTGGATGAGTAAATTGACATACTACATTCAGAGCAGTGGAACGATGGATATTTTAGAGGAGTAGATTAATACTGGTGATCATCATCCCAATGCTAGGTACCAAACCTAACATTTAAACAAAATGAGCTGAACTACTAATAAGTAGAGGAAAATATATGGGAAAAAAAATTGGATCTGGGAGACACATTTTAACAATACAAACAAGTACATTTGAGCACTGGTTTTGAGATCCTGGTCTCTTGCATGCTTCCAGAGTATCTATATTCTTTCAGAGCCGTGTCTTCTGTTGTTGTTATCAATGGTCATGTTTCTAAAAAAAGGCCATGGACATCTAAAGCCTGTTTCATTGGAGGCATGGTTGGTTCATAAAGATGATTATAGTTATATTTATCAAAGGAAATTCTTCAGTCATTTCATGTAAAAGTTGCTCATGCAGTGACTTCAGATGTGTCCAGAAGCTCTTAGCACTGAGTTTCTAGCACTATTTTAATCTGGGCCCTTTCAGAAACCTCATTTTTCACCTAATATTCATTGTTAATAAATTGGGCAAAGGTGACTTAAAAGACCTATGAACACACACCCTCCCTTTCAAATAAGGTATTTTTCATATATATGCTAGAGACAGTCCTCCCTGGGATGTTCAGACATGATTAACTTTATCTTAAGTCTCTGGATGGGGTGTTTATATGATGACTTGCATGAGATGGTTCCAGGTTTGGATTTGGGTTTTTTGCATTGA
The DNA here is from genome assembly GCA_013397755.1 of Cnemophilus loriae. Classification (NCBI taxonomy): domain Eukaryota; kingdom Metazoa; phylum Chordata; class Aves; order Passeriformes; family Corvidae; genus Cnemophilus; species Cnemophilus loriae. The sequence goes on along the minus strand of VZTF01004108.1, from coordinate 2,306,062 downwards.
GTTTTTTCAGTTCACTAGATTGAGTTAAGAAGCAGTGTGATAACCCTTAGTGCTGAACGCAATATATAGTAAAATTGTCCTGTTTTGCAGAAATACAAAAATATGTAACACAGATAGGGAGCAGACTTAAAAATTACCTGCGTATGTATTCATACACACATGACTTTTTTTTCCTAAGAAGCTCTTGGAGGCATTACTGTTTGAGAACAGAGAAGCATCCATATTTTGTGGTTACTGGAGTGAATTGTCAATTTTGTTGTCAATGAGGATGAGAATATGCATATGTCACTTAATAGCATAGTACCCAGAGCATTATTACCAACCAAAAGAAGGGAGATGAGGAGGGGAAGTTTACAGGCATATGATATGTGATAATAGAACTCTACTATTTATGTTTGTTCATAATTTTAAAAAGCAGATTTATTTGTTAAGGAAAGCTCCTCAAGGAAAATCATTAATGCTTTGCCCATCTTCATCTATACCTTATTACTGTCACTTAAAAACACAGGTAAAATACCTTACGCCAATGCTATATGCAAATACAGTGAGGACCAAGCAGAGCTGTGCCACAACTGTGGTGCCCAGAGGTGACGAAAGGCTGCAGCCCTTTGTGAGGCACACAAATGTACCAAAAGTGCCGTATTAGCTGATGCTTGTACAGAGGTGCTAAATCTGCACCTGCCCAACTACTATGATATGTTGGGCTGGGAGCAATGCTAGGCTTTTACAGAATCAGGAAATGGTTGAGGTTGGAAGGGACATTTGCAGGTCATCTTGTTCAACCTGCTCAACCAAGGTCACCTAGAGCAGGTTGGCCAGGACCATTCCCTGGTTTTTTTTAATAACTCCTAAAACTGAGAGTCCACGACTTTGTTGGCTGCCTGTTTGGTCACCCTCAGAGTATGAAAGTGTTTGCTGCTGTTCAGAGGGAACCTCCCATGGTTCAGTTTGTGCCCACTGCCTCAACGGGCACCACTGAAAAGAGCCTGGCTCTGTCCTCTTTGCATCCCCTTTCAGGTACTTGTGCACATTGATGGCATCCCCCTGAGCCTTCTCTTATCCAGGCTGAACAGGCCCAGCTCACTCAGTCCCTGGGTCACCTTGATGGCCCTTTGCTAGACCATCTAGAGCCTCTCTTTCACTGAGGAGTCCATAATGACACTAGGGCTGAGCAGAGGGGTGGGATCAACTCCTGCAACCTCCAGACAGCATTGCTCCTAAAGCAGCACAGGATACCACTGGCACACTGCTGGCTCAAGTTCAGCTTGGTATCCACTGGGAACCCTAGCTCAATTTCTGCCAAGCTGCTTTCCAGCTTGATGCCTGGGGTTGCTCCTTCCCTTTGTTGAGCTTTAGGAGGTTCCTAAAGCTCATTTCTCCAGCCTGTCGAGGTCCCTCTGGATGGCAGCACAATCCTCTGGTGTATCAGCCTGGTTTTGTATCCTGAGCAAATTTGCTGATGATACACTTTGCCCCATCAACCAAATCATCAGTGAAGCTGTTGAATGGTGCTGGACCCATCACTGACTCCGTGGGGTGCAACACTTAAATTACTGGCCTGTGCCATGAGTCACCAGCCTCCGGGCCAGCCATTCAGACATTTTTCAGTCCACCTCATTGTCTGCTCATCCAGCTCATACATCAACAGCTTGACTATGAGAGACAGGGCTGAAAGCCTCACTCTGAACTCTGTGTTGACAATATCCACCTCTCTCCCCTCATCTGCCAAATAACCACCTCATTGTGGAAGGTTATCTGGTTGGGTTTGAAAGTGATGTTACCGTGGAGATGAATTATTATGGAGTTTTCAAAGGCTGGTGTATTTTACACTCAATATATGTAGTGAGCGCATGTTTCTGTTTCTCTTCAGGAATTTTGTGAATACTTTTATTCAGTTTAAGAAGCCTATCATTGTAGCAGTAAATGGCCCAGCCATTGGACTTGGAGCATCTATATTGCCTCTGTGTGACGTGGTTTGGGCCAACGAGAAGGCTTGGTTTCAGACACCATACACTACTTTTGGACAAAGTCCAGATGGATGTTCATCCCTTACATTCCCTCGGATAATGGGCCTGGCTTCTGTAAGTAGCTTGCAGGGTAGGGGCTGACAGCTTCACAATTCAGTTGGGATAATTTATCCAGTGTGATTTCAAGACTTTTTGCCTTGCTGTGTTGTCTTTTTCTTAATTTTTTTCTTTCTCTCATGAAAACCTTTCATGAGAAGCCACCCTTTATAGCTTTTCTGCTCCATGCTCTTACAGCTTAGTTGTCACCTGCATGCACGGGACAGAAAGCAGGCACGGGACTTAATCCCACCTTTGACCCTGATGGTGTCAGAAGGGTCGTGTCCTGTGTACCAAGACACACCTCCCCTGCTGCTGCCTCTTGGGGACCAGCCACGGGTGTCTTGCATTCAGCACAGCACCAGTGTGGCACTTGGTGTCACTGCGCAGCAGAGCGCTTTGGCACCAGCCAGGATCAGTCTTAAGCCACTATGCAAAATAAGTATTTCGACTTCCATGCACTCCTAACAAAAAGCTATTTAAGAATCTCTTACCTACGTTATTTTCATGTTGCTTAGTGTTTTTTCAAGCTATGCTCTTTGAAAACTTAGGCCTACGTCGCCTTCTGATTTGGGCAGTATGAAACAAGTGCTTGTGATTACACCTTTTTTCCAAAATTGCTGTTTATTATAAAAGCCATTTTTTCCCCTGTAGGTATTTATGGATTTAAAAATATATGTTTCAATATATTAAAACACCAGTTTTAAAATATCTAGCCAGTTGTGTCATATCTAGATTTAGTTATTAGAAGAGAACAGAAAAGGTAACTGAAATAGATTAACAGTTATAAGAGTATCTTTAATATCTTAGCATGTTTCAAACTACTGATTGTTCCTTTCCCTTTTTATTTGGCCATCCATCCATTCATCCATCCATTCCATCCATCCTCGTCCTTTAAAGACTTGTGGTTGTTACTTTTCATTTCTTTAGAAGTTGAACAGAAAACACAAGAAGCTCTTCCCTAGTGTACTCTTTCATGTGTGTTTGTGAATGCTCTCATTCTTAAATATAAAGACTTAAATTGAAAGCTTCCAGTGGTAACAGTTCCATAATGATCAGTGCAAAAAGGGAAAAGAAATGCAGTGGTTTTGTACTATCCTTGACACTCTGCAGCATAGCAGTGTCTCTATGGGACAAAGCTGAACTTTACTCAGCACATTTCATGAAATATGTTCAGAATCCATACTGAAGACTTTGAGAAAGAAGCATACTTTTTGTCTGTAAAAGAGAGACAGAGAGAAGTCAGCAGGAAGATGTTATGAGTGAAATGCAAAACATTCAGGGGAAGAAAAATATACAAAACAAAGAATTAAGGTGTCTGTATGCATCATAGCATTTTCTACAAACGTATCAATTCAGCAGTAGTAGTGCCACCCCTACTTCTTGTAAGTCAGACTTACAATACAATGTTGTTAGCTGCAGCTATGTAAAAATCTTCCATTGCAAGATTGCTGGAAATACTTTCTGTGTGGGGTCAGTCACCTTCTGTGGGTGAGCAGGTCTGTCATGGATGGTTTTTTTTTTTACACCAACGTTTTCAACCGTGGAAATTTGAAGCCCAAACCTTAGGATTCGATATTGATACCGTCTTGGAAATACCAAGAATTTTAGAAGTGTCCTTAAACTTGGCTTTCGAGTTTTGAAAATAATCTGTAATAGACATTAAGGTGATGTCTGTATGGGGAGATGTTATTGTGTGTCTGCCATGGAGTTCTTGCTCTGATTCTCTGGTCCTAGAGATAAAGAACAGGAGCCGTGTGGTCACACATCACACACTGGGTTTCCCTGCCAGTCCCCAGCGCATTTGGCAGGATTTCTTAGGCTGTTCTGTCAGTCATGAGGGATACACGGTTCTGTAGTGCCTGTAGTCCACATCACAGCCAGGATCTGGGATGGGTCAGGGGCCAGCTGCCTCCTGATCGTAGTGCAAGAGAGCCGAGTGCTCCGTGGCCACTGGTGCCTCTGGCCTTGCACAGAAGGACCCCGGTGAGCATCAAAGCCCTCACCGGAAGAGAGTCCAGAGGTTCCAGTGAAGTTCCTCTGTGGAAGGAGACATTTTCTACTCAGAGTAGAAAATGAAGGTTGCTAATGAGAGTCTTACATTAGTGAAATATTTTTATCATCCTCATTTCTTTTGCTGTAGTATATTTCTTGGAAAGTAACCACCAAGTGTGTTAATTTTTACAGCAGGTACAAGGTGTGATTATGATTAAAGCTTGTTTAGCAGTTGGTCTCCAGCATATGTTCTGTATAGATCAAAAGTGAAGATGCCAGAGCACGATATTTCCATTCAAAACCTGTCAAGTGAGAACATTAATGGGAATGCTCATTTCTTGTGAGATTTTATGGTAATACTGTGTTACAGCTGGAAGAAATAAGATAACTGCACCATTCTCACTTACGGTGTTTCATGTTCAGGAGAACTCAACAGTTGCAACTAAGTTTTAGGGGAGAAAAAGGTTTTCTAGCATTCGTTTTTATCCTTGCAAAGATACATATGAAGAATATGTAGACCTGACCACGTGGCTTAAATGTTTGCCTTTCCTAACTACTAGTTAGATTGACTTCACATTTTAATCTTTTGTAGAAATGTTAAGTGGTTTTTTAAATTATTTTGGAAGAATATTTTTTCCCTGACTGTGTAGGAGAAAAGGATTCCTTTTTTTAGACAACCATGTGTACATCTGTAATTTTTAGCTAGTATTTCAGGTTATTATTATTCACATACATTCTGGAAAATGAGGAGGAATGATGAATGAATCGTGTATATTTAATTTTGTGTTCACAGAAGGTAGAACTATAGGGTATAGAATTTGATCATAGTGCAAGAGATTTGGGTTTTTATAAACTAATATATGTGAATCACAGCTTTCCATAGTAACTGTGAGAGATGTTCTGGTGGTAAAATCAAAGTAAAATATGCTAGGAAACTGGTTGGGTATTTTTCTTGCATTCCTGATGGACTGGCAGTCAGGAAGCAAACTGCCAGTAGAACCCAGACTTTGTATTTCATTACAAAGGAACAAAAAAGAAACTGCAGAGTTTCCAAATTGCTTCATGTGTAAAATGGCAATACCAGGAACATGGTACCACAGCAAATAATTAATTATTTAAGATAATAATTAATTATTTGAGATCCTTAACTGAAAGTTGCTGAAATAATTACCAAAATTTCCAGTATTAGAAAACATTAAAAACCTCAGAGTTTTTTCCTCAGCAATGTTACACCTGTCAGGTTTGTGTTTTAGAACAGCCTTATTTCCTATATTTCAAGAGTCCAGTAATGGGTTTCTCATATTTTTCAGTGGAAATAAGTCATTGAGAAACAATAACACTGATTTTTTTTTTTTTTTTTTTTGAGGTTGACTATTACTCTGACTTTTTAATTTCCACTGGCTGTTTCCGTGTAAACGTCACTGCAAACAAAGTTTAACTGTACAAAAAACTTCAGTAAAGCTAGAATTAAAGTGGTTGTAGGACAAAGCTTTAATGGGGAACTTGGTAAATAGTGAAGTGCATGATAATTACAAATCAAAAACATTTACAGAACTAGAGAGAGCATCTTGTTGCATAGAAGGTAGTACTCAATTCTGTACCTTAAATGATGTGCAAGATATTTTAAATGTTGTGGTTTTTAATAAGATTGCTACTTTGGATTCTGAAAGGATTTATCAGTTCAGTATTAGACTCTTGAAGAAAATGTGAGTGTTTATTTTCTATTAATTTGGTCAGAAACTGTAATAAATCATTATAAAAGGCAAGCTGATACATTCATTGCTGTTTGACAGATTTGCCGGGCATTATAACCTATTCCCAGATACACAGATAACTAAGTCAGCAATACTGCAAGAAAGCCAGAGCTAACAAACATTCACAGCCAGGAAACGACAAAAGACATTTTCACATTTAACCATTAATCACAGACGTCCACATTTCAATAACTACTGACCTAGTACTGGTCAACAACGCGGACCAATCAGCTGTAGGCCAGTATTTTTCTTTTTTTAATTAAAAAACTTGGAAGAGCTGTAATAAAACTATTTCAAACAGTGCAGGCATTTTTCTTATTTGTTTTGAACATTTTTCCTTTGATGAGTTTTGTCTCATTACATTTCATACCAGAAGTAACTTTTTATCCCTTCAGGCCAATGAAATGTTGTTCAGTGGAAGGAAGTTGACGGCGCAGGAAGCTTGTGCCAAAGGACTCGTCTCCCAAGTGTTCTGGCCGGGAACATTCACACAGGAAGTAATGGTTCGAATTAAAGAACTTGTCACGTGTAATTCAGTTGTAAGTTTCCTTTATCTTCTTGTATGTTTATGATTAGATGAATAAGAATTAATCTAAGTAGTGTTAGACTGCATCTTTTTGTCCTAAAAAAAAAAAAAAAAAAAAAAAAGCCTTTTCATGAAACAAGGACTGCATTATAGTACTGCAGTGGTTTTTGACAGATTTTTACGTATCTTTCTGGTTTGGGGATTTGTAGGATTCTTTTTAAAGTTTCTGTCTGACTCTTCTTGACTACAGTTTACTGTGGCATTTGATACATGGAAGATAAACCAGCACTGGATTTTCATAATATAATTTGGTATTAACGTAGTTGCTGAAGTCCAGCCTACTCTAACTGACAATATAAACAGCCTTAACATCTGCACAGAAACACAGAAATCTTGAGTTAGATTGAGTTGTGATTTAAATTACCAAGGAAGTAAATGCAGTCTTTGACATTATGCTGGACTTAGTTTTGTGAGTAACACGGAGTGGTTGTGCACACTCCTGGCAGTTGTACAAGATAGCATCAAATAGTGGTAATTTTAACTTTCTTACAAGAAAAAGTGCAGCACCAATTAACTGTTCTGTGCATTAGAAGTTTTGGATTTTAAAAGCAAATTATTAATTTTCTAAACAAAAAAAAACAAATGAGATTTTTTTTCAGTATATTTTAAGTGCTCAAGAAATCAAGATCTGCCCAGTTATTAGAGCAGTTTGGGATAATAGTGTTACGATTAGTCTTCACTACTATGGACTTGCACTTTCCTGTAGTTATAAAACCATATATATATTCATAGTTATTTTATGATTTTCATTATTTTCACACTTTTGTGTACTTTTACATTGTGCTGGTATAAGGTAAAAGAAGTTTTGTGGGATGCTGCAAGAAAGATGACTATGGCATTTCTTACAGACATAGTATGTCCATTAATTCATAAGCTTAAGTTGATAATCAGCTCCAGGATTCATCCATATAAACCTGTTATATACCCAGAGAAGCACATGGGGTGCTCAGTTCTCAGGCAATGCTAACCCAACTCCCCCCCTTTTTTAATTTTGGCCTAGGTACTTGAAGAATCCAAAGCTTTAGTACGTAACATCATGAAGGTGGACTTGGAACAAGCAAATGAAAAGGAATGTGAAGTTTTGAAGAAAATCTGGGGCTCAGCACAAGGGATGGACTCAATGTTAAAATATCTGCAGAACAGAATTGATGAATTCTGATGACATGCCCGTTGACACTGGAATTGTATTTTTTGGACATCAGGGCAAACAAAATATGCCCATTTAAAAAAACCTTATATAAACTAACCCCTTGCTCAGCTTGGGAACAGGAGTGGACACACACCCCCTCCCCTTTTATTGTCAAGGGGTTTAAAAGTACTGTATCACTTAATTTGAACAAAACTCCTTTCTCCCTGATTGTTACATGCAGATACATATACACACTAGTGTATGTGTGTGCATATATCTATATATGTCTTTTATATATATATATATATAAATGTAATATGTGTGAGGGTGTGTATGTAGACACACACACACAAGCTAAAAAATGATAGAGTGCACTACCAAACATCTCTTTAAAAGCTCTAGTTTTTGTTATCTTTGGCTAGTACTGTATCAAATAGAGAATGAGTTAAAAAGTGAATGGTGTTGCATTATTTTCTGTGTGGCAGGGAAGTCTGGAATAATGCTTTTCTTTTTCATGAGAATACAGAATTGAAACGGGTATTAGCCAGCCCTTGCTTTCTCTGCCCAACGAGTCAGCTTAGAGAAAAGGCATTGTCTCAGAAGAAGGTTGAAATACCTCAAGTAATGGAACATTCTAAAATTTTGGGGTAACTGAACCCTACTATGCTTAAATAACACATATCCCCAAAACGAGAGTGTGCTCAGGATTAATGCTAAGGAAACACTCTGTTATTTTTTGGGGGGGAGGTATAGAGGGGTGGGAGGAAGGGGCAGGAACATGTCTGATTCTTACCCAGATAGCATGAAGAAACCACTGTCTCTTAGGGAAGGGGAATGAGGGAGAGCCAGAGGGAAATGGAAGGGGGAAGGAAAAAAAAAAACAACACAAAAAAGCTTGTTTTGCAGTATTAGTGAATCACTGAATATCTTATGTATGAATATCCTAAGTTATAAGTTAGTTTTAGTGGGTTTTAAAAAGCCTCTCTGGGTTGTTTCTTTTCGTTTGTTTGTTTGGGGGTTTTTTGTTTGTTTATTTTGGTTTTTTTTAATAACTACATAAGTGCTTCTGTTGCTGGGTGAAAATACTACTTTATATACAGTTTGGGTTTTGTTTTTGGTTCTTTTTTTCCTATTTGCTGGTTTAATTGATGTATTACACCAAAAATGCATTTTATGTTCATAAATTTTAGGTTCACTTAGAATATATTATTTAATAAGTTAAAATTCTTTTGGCACACTATTAAGTAAAAAAAAAAACCCTCTTAAAAAAAAAAAAACTACCTTATATTAGATGTTTAATGTTCTTTGTCTATGCTTTTTTATTATTTGAAATATACACTATATGCAGTATGGTGTAAAAGAGTGCCCTGTGTAAATAGACCTATTTTGCATTCCTTTCAGGAGTGGTTATTGATTCCTGACTGCAGATATCTATTATTACTTGGGTATCTGTGCTTGCAATCTTATTGAATGTATTATGAAGAATGAAAAAGAAATCAAACCTTATTTTTGTACAGTTTTGAACTTTTTACTTGGAACTGACCCACCTCCCCTTCCCAGTGGAGAGCTGTACAGTGTGTAAATCTGCCTTTACCTTGGATTGGTACAGTATTTTTGCATCTGTGGGACCTACTTCTTTGTTCTAGTAGTTTGAACTATATATAAACTGTACAATCTGTAAAGTTTTTATAGAATAAATATTCAGCTGTGAAAACTGGTTAAATAAAACTAATATTTCTTAACACATTTTAAATGTGGTTCTCTCATAGAGTTGTCTTTTTCAAAGACACATTCTAATTTTAAAGTTGCTGGAACAAATGTTGTAAATTAGAGGCTTTAATATTTGTTTGATTTTGTTTAAACAGCTCTTAATTTCCTTAAAATTAAAACTTGAATATTAATTTATTGATGTAAATTTTATAGAAGTTTTCTCTTACAGGACGTAGATGGGGAAAGAAGACACAGGGAGTCATTCTACTTTTAATTATTTCATTAGAGTTCCAGCTAATGTTCAGTAAATGTTTTTTTGCAATCTCTTAAAAATAGACTGTTTTCCTTACAGTAGTGGAGGTTAAATTAGAATTCCTTGGCAGAATTTGATTTTAGTGAAAGGGAGAAGAAAAGACACTTTTACCTACACGTGCTGTATTGTTAAACCTTTTGGCGTTCAACTCCAATTTATAGAAAGATCCCTTTTCTGTCACTTCTAAGGCCATAGTGTTCATATAGATGTATATATATATGTATATATAGATATACGGATCAGCTGGGGGATTATTTATGCTTTCTTTAAACATGAAAGAACTGTTACAGTGAAGACATTTAGAATTAAATCAGTTGAAGGTACAGGCAATTCAACTGAAAAAATAATTCTATTCATTCAATTTTTGTGTTGCTATCAGGCTGTTAATGCTGCCTACAGTTTGCCTGATAAAATGCAAATAAGTTGGTGACTCTGTAAATTCCTGTCTGACTGGAACAAGTCCTTCATTCAGGCCCCTTCCTATACACTATCAACAAATTATGTTCTTGTGCATAAATAAGACACACCTTTTGTCCATCCACTGGACTACAGAAATACTGTTTCTTTGGGAAGATACTGTCCCATTCTCAGTAAATATCTTTTGATGTGCGTGAAGATTACAGTCGAGTCTAGTTCAGTCTCTGCAAAGCCATAATAGAACAGAGACATTATAGACCTCTAATAACAAGCAAGAAGACCTGAGAGATCATAAAAACTGACTTAAGACATTTTTAAAATTAGTGTTTCCAAGGCTTTTCTTCACAGAAGAGACAGGTCTTTGGGGAGCCTGATTCATTGCTGATGCTTGTACTGTTCTGTGTAAATTTGCAGTGCTGCATAGATTACCTAACCTGAAGCATCAGATTTAGTCTCTGATGACTGAATCCAGCCATAGTCACAAAGGTTCTCCCAGGCATGTGCAAACTGTGCAGCCACGATTACTTCTAAAGCTCCAGGTTTGGGGTCACAGCCTCCCAGAAGTAGTGGTACTTCAAAATGGCTCATCTGTGTTAATTCTAGTGTGAAGCTGGAGGATTTTAGAGCAGCACGAATTATTAAACGCAGGTGCAATGCAAGAATATAGAAACAGTATCTTTCTAAATGACGCCTGAGAGAACTTACATAGGGCTTTTTTTTTTTGGGTTTGGTTTTTTTAAACAAGGTTTCCTGGTTTTTTCCTCCTTCAGGCATGAAGGCAAATCTCCTGTTTGGGTGCCAGTGTCTAGGCAATGGCTAGTAGAATTCGGAATAATGGTATGGGAATATAAAATTCAGCTAGTTTTAGCCTTGCTCGTTCCTGATCCCTGGATCTTCTGACAAGACAATCCGTTATCCTGATTGTATTGCTGCTGCAGAATTTGCTTAATTCCTTAGGGAGCATAGAGACAATCTGTGAGGCATGAGGCAACTGCCTGTGGTGGTGCTGAAATTTAAAAGTAGCATAGGAGCCTTGATAATGCAGTGTAGGTGTCTCTCCCTGACATTCGAGTTCTTTTTCTGAAATAGGCAACAGCCCAGGCACTACCCAAACCAGCAAAATGATGAGCATTGGCCACTGGACTGCACTAACCACCATGGCTTTCCCCACAGAAGTTCCATCACATTCAAGGGGATTTTTAGAGGTAAATAAGAGAACTTTCCTCCTATTGAGGAAACAGTAGCAGAGACCCATGGGCTGAATGTACTTGGAGCTGTTTGAAAGCCACCTGTGTGCACTTAATCCCACCTTCTGCTGATACGTTACTTTGAGCAAAAATAGAAAGTAGAGCAAGGTCTTAACTCCAGGTAAGCTAACCTGCAACAAAAAGTATTTTGGGCTAATCTGAAGATCTAAACCTGCCTGTAGATGTTTTCCTTGTTCGAACTCCCTAATTTGCTTGAATCTGGGATTTGAAACAGTTTCTCTGAGCAAGTCTTCTACTGGATTGACAACATTGCTAAGAGACACTTCTCTGTAATTCAGAAGCTGCACCATTATCATTCTGGAAAAAAGGTTCAGGGAAATTAAATTATCTGTTTAGGTGGGATTCATTTCTTAAAGTCAGGGATACTTGAAAAGAATAGAAAAAACACATAATATTGAGCTGTAAGTTGCTTAACTTTACACTGATATAGTTCATACTTTACCCAAACAGTGGATAAAGTAGTACTTCAACGAGCTCGGGAATGAGGCAGCAAACAAAACATTTCTGGCCAAATGGACAGGTAAAACTTATTTCAATGAATGGAGCCAGTGCTCTGTATACCTAGGTTTTTTGCTGGAAGTTGAGACACTTCCACATTCATCTAGGACATGACAAGTATGCTGCTGAGAGTATGAGGAGAGTAGGAGGGAGGAAATGCCTCAACTCAATTACAGTTTGCCGCACGATTTTCAATCCTAAGGAACTGCCAGTAGCTGTCAACACAGACTGTTAACAGAGCTTGCAGCAGAGTTGGAGTTGGCAACCTTCAGTCGTGCAGCACAGGAGCTCAGTTCTACTGGAGATGGCACACTGGTGCATTTGCCTTTCCAAGGAAAGAAGCATCTAGAAGGCGAGCACCTGTATAGTACAAGATCACCATGGTCCTGCCTTGTCCTGCCCCTCAGATTTCTCACAGGCCTCTGCATTTTCTTTCCTTACTTGGCGGTGAGAGGATTGACAAAGCCATGCACCAAGCTTCCTAACAAACACACCCCAAATATAATTCTCTCTTGAGGTACTCACAGGATGAAAAGTGGTTTGATAGGCAAAGATACTGAACTGTGATGCGGAATGAGAAGATGGTGATGAAATTCCAGTCCTCCTGCACAGGGAAAAATACAGAAAATAAATGGAATTAGAAGCCACCAAAAAAACAGCATGTAGTAAGAAAAGGAGCTACAGAAATAAGTAGAGGAGTGGCAATTATTCTCCCTCAAGTCTTCATATTTATTGTGCTCAATTCTGGAAGAGCTACAATTGACAAGAGCACCAGGTGGACATATACCTGTTCCATGCAGTCTGGAAGACATTATCAGTACCTGTGTCTAAACTCAGATTTTGAGTCTCAGGCCCTGGTCCTCATAGGGGACTTCAACCACCCTGATTCCAACTCCTGGAAGGACAACACAGAGAAGGGAAGGCTCAGGCAGGATCTCATCAATGTAGATAAACACCTGCCAGGCAGTGCAAGGAGGATGGAGCCAGGCTCTTTCCAGTGGTGCCCAGTGACAGTACAGGGGCAGTTGAACACACTGAAACACAGGAGGCTCCCTCTGAACAGCAGGAAACATTTTCTTAATGTCAGGCTGATTGAGCACTGGCACAGGTTGCCTGGAGAGGCTGTGGAGTCTCCAACATTGGAGGTACTCAAACTTCTAAACATGGTCCTGGGTAGACAGCACATGGTGGTCCAGCTTGAGCAGGGGTGGGTGGGACCAGATGACTGCCAGAAGTACCTTCCAACTTCTGCCATGCTGCAGAAAGAACCAAACACCAACTTGGTTTCATTTTCTGACTCACCAGTCATCATCACAAACTCCCTCTCTGGCTTGGACTGCAGGGACATCAAGCTCTGGATCACTGCAGGCTTTAGTCTTTGAGAACCCAACTTCTGCTGCGTGATACCAAACCACCCAGAACAAGTGTAAGCACAGCTCAACTCATGGGAGTGAGCTCAACTCATTTCAGGTAAAACAGGGGTCATCTTTTACCCTGCCTCGAAAAAGCATAAAGAAAAGTTATTAATTCAAAGAAAAAGAAATTAATTTCCTTTAGGATAAACAGGATTGCAGTACTTAACCAAAACAAATGCATGTCTCTTGGGCTGAGATCTTTAACCAAACAGTATTACTAAAAAAACCAAAACAAACCTGAAACCGCCTGCTGTGCCAGTAATAACCAAAACAAACACTTCTATGGAAATCATGCTTGCACTATGTGATGTAAAGTAAAAATGACAAAATAATACCGTTTTCTTTCCATGTTCAAATGTTAAAAGATGTAACATCCCCGTATTTCTTTCCTTCTCTTCACTGTGCACACACACCCACCTCTCCTGCCTTTATGCTCAGAAAGATTGGTGGGGATTTAAGCTGGAAACCTGATAAACCCAGAACTTACGTGCTGGAAGCATTATTTTGGATGCTAAATAACAGTTAACAAAATTAAAATAGTGCAAAGCTGGGAGTTCTTAAACTGAATGACCCCTTGAATCAAGGGGATCAAAATAAGAAAATAAAGGGAAGCCACTGCAGCCACTAGAAGTTTTTCTGCTTGGTTCTTGGTAGGCTTCTCGGGACCAATCATGTCAAAATAAGACTCTGCAATTTTAACTTTGTTATCTCAAGAGCTGGGCTGTAACACTCACAGAATGATTTCTGAAGACAGTATTATGCTGTATCTAGGAATAATTGAAGTCACACTTTCGTTTGTTAATGTTTCTGAGGGAATTGCATGTTGGCAGAAAATTGCATTCTGGATGGAGCTGCATCCAAGTGAAGAGAAAGAAGATGGTCAGGTCTTGATATCAATTTTCTTGAAGAAAAATAAACCACATCAGCCAGTCTGATGGAGGAACCAGGGGCAACAACTCCATAATCTTTTGGACATTTTGGATAACCTCTTTCAGCTCATAAGAGCAGGTTAGTTTCACCTAGAATCATAAATGTCTGAAGTAGTTGATATTAGTCCGTGGGGCAGCTGAATTGGTTCCAATGCCTTCAAAAGAAGATCTTTGCAAATTGTTAATCCTAATGATGTAAAGCAGGAAATTTGGAAATCTCTCATAACCCACTCTCAGAATAAACTCTTAAAAAATAATTCAGATCCCTGATTGTTCTGAAAGGTCCTAGCAAAAGAAGATAGGCTACTGCATTTAATACTTTAAAAAAATACAGCCCCAAGGTCTACAGTTCAGGTTCCCCTACAATGGATACCCTCATGGTGACACCAACCACTCAGTTGAAGGCAAATGTAGTTTTTCACATTCACTCCATTCTTTTACGTTCTGCTACAGGTTTAGCAGGTTAGATCGCCAAACAGATTTTTCACAGACATTAAACAGTTTAAACATAATTGGCTGAAAACAGTTTTCAATGAGGAAAAGAAAAAGCAGTAGGTGTGCAAGAATGATATTAATGAGGCACCTCAAAACCTGAAAATAAGTGAGGAGTTTCTGGAAATCTGTGGTTAGCCTACACTTAAAATGCCATTCAGCTCCCTTGCTGCACTTCCTAATAGCAGGACAGGTCCATCCAATGCTCACATGGCAAGTTAATGCTTTGGAAACAAAACCCACTGAACAAGAGATGTGGCACATCTAGACAGTTCTTGACACACAGGCATTAAAACTACAATTTTGCCACTGAGCTGGGACAGGATCCGAGGGAACAGCCTGAAGCTGTGTCAGGCGAGGTTTAGGTTGGATATTAGAAAAAGGTTCTTCACCCAAGAGGTGGTTTGGCACTGGAACAGGCTCCCCAGGGAAGTGGTCACAGCACCAGCCTGACAGAAGTGTTTGGACAATGCTCTCAGGCACATGGTGTGACTCTTGGGGTGTACTGCACAGGGCCAGGAGCTGGACTTTGTGATCCTTGTGGGTCCCTTTCAACTCAAGATACTCTGTGATTCCAGGATTCTAAGCAATACATCAGTCTGTAGTGCTAATATATATAAAAAATTAATGAGTCATATAAAAATTCTCCAGAAGTTCCTGAGGGGGTTTGGTTGGCTGAAAATAAATGAGCCTTCCTCAGAAATCCTCAGCAGAGTTTTGTATCCCAAGTTGGTTTGAACGTGGGAAGTTCCCTCGTGGACAGTATCTGTCCTGCACTATACAATAACCTGACACACCATCATTATTTCCCCATCTCTGACTCTCCTAGAGCTCCTGTAAGTTCATGCTGATGAAGAGGAGCAGCTGTAACCCGAGAAGAGCTGCAGCACCAACAGCCAGAGGTGCGTTATCACTGAGGCACAGCTGCCTGGCAGCACAAGGCACAAGGGAGATAAGCGCTGGATTTTCCCTCCCAGGCCCCCGCCCCAAACTGAAACCACTGGCATGGACAAAGGAGAATCAGAGCATCCCACCCCGAATCCACATGTAACAGAGGAAAGAGGCACGGCTCCTCCACAGGGATGACAGACAAGATTAAGGATCTGCTACCTCCATTTTTCCTATCGGGCACAGCAGGAGCTCTGTTTGAGGAGCTGCAAAGGCGCCCGTGGCTGGACTGCTGCCACACTTGACCCTGCAAATCACTGATGATAGAAGAGCTGAGTGCAGCACTGCCCGAGTTACAGACTTGCCCACTTTCCCCACCAGATCAAGGCACTATCAGCATCTCACAGGCTTGATCCCAGCTCACACCAGCGACGCAAAACTGCACCTTCCAGTGTGCTCTCCCTGATAACTAAGGCCACCCACACCTACACCCTAGACTCAGAAAGGAGTTATCCAGGAGCCTGACAGAAGTGGCTTATTCCTTCTGGAGACTGTGGGGCCAGAGGCAGGAGTGCAGCAGATGCTGCCCTACGCCAGGCACCCTCAGACCACGGTGCTTGCAGCCCAAAGGCTGCTGGGTGGCCAGCATCTCCTGCCAGCTCTTCCTCTTTGATTCATGTTTTGTGGAGGGGCATCAAAATACCTTGGAAGCATTCACTGACCAACTGCCACAGAAACAGCGCGGTCATAAATGAGGAATGATGCAAATGCCAAAGCCTCTCAGCCTTCAAATTCAAAATATATTTAGGAATTGTGTTTTGAATGATAAAATTAAAAAACCTAGAGCGCTGTGGATCTCCCAGCAGCAAGACCTGGCTTTGTAAGTTGGGGATTTGATCCTGTAGAGTGACACTCTGGCTTGCTGCTGCCTCTGATAGGATTACATTTATCAGGGAGCTGGAGAGCCTCTACAACTCTGTGGGAACCCCTAAGGGGAAAATCAGGGTCTCCTCAGAACTGACAGGAAAATTTAAGACTTCCTCAAAGAAGAAAAGAAGCAAGGCAGAAGAAATCCAAGGGAAGAAGTGGAACTATTCCTAACAATCATGATAATTGCAGTTTTGTAAGTTAGGCTGGCTGGGTGCCCAGAATGGGGAAAAAAACCCCAAACCAGTTTAAGTGACAAGCAGATAACCATTTGCACAGCCCTGCAGCAAAGCAAAATGACCTCCAACTTCTTAAAAATCTGTTATAGATTTTCCCTCATACCTACTTTTTTTTTTATTTGAGCAAATTAATGAACCTGGGCTTTAAGACAGTAGTGAAGTTTTATATTTCTGACGGTAACCATGACATTTAGACACAACTGTCAGTAAAAACAAACAGGAAATAAATCTTGCTTAATTTTTTTTAAATCCCTTATTTAAAATATGTTTACAATACATAACAAGCCAACTACACACACACAATGCATAACATTCAGTTGGCAAATGTATATTCTGCATGGATAACTTACCCAATAAGTTTACAGGGTTTTGCCCATCATAAGAATTTTAGGCACATTTTTGTCTCTAGTGTTCTTTTTTTAAAGGTTTCACTAACAAGTCACCTGATTACCTTTGCATCGTGACAACTTTACTCTCAGTTTCATCCCCCTGCCACAAAGACATACCATTGTTGCAGTACAATTTCTGAATTCAACACTTGAGAAAATAAGAAATGTTCACACAACTGCAGACCAGGGCCTCCTGGCACAGCTTCAGAAGCTTCACTTTAAAGGTTCTTGGTGCAAGATTATATATGATGGGGAAACTTTCACAAGGAATTCCAGGAACTCTAGAGGTAGATACCAGGCATCCTCCTTGATGTTCCCTGTGGTAAACCAAAAACTTAATTTTTTTTTTTTTAAACAGAAAGTAGAACAGTGAAATGATTTTGGACTGTTATTTGATCTTCACAGGCTTTTCTTGCCTAGAAAGAGTTAATCCAAATAGTAGTTTTCTTCCTTTAGCAGGAACTACACATCCCCTGATTTAATCATACAAAATACAGAATTATAAGAAATGGTGTCCCTCAGGTTTACTGAGGAAAGAGGCAGGAGCCACATGAAACAGGAACCCTTGTAAGGCTGGGCACTATATTCTTCCTCATCTTTCGGATCAGTACAGTATCTGCCCATGTATTTAACACCCTTCATCCCTCTCTGCTGTGTTGCCTTTGTCCAACCACCCATGAAGCAGAACTTCACCAGCACTCAGAGCAGCTTTCGACAAGGACATGTAAAACCTTTCCCAGCTGAAGAGGCCAGCAATATCTGGAAAAGGAACGTGGGTGCTGGAGGAAGCCTGGGACTTTTCCTGTTTGCGCTATCCAGAGCTGGTGCTGTACAACATCACAGAAACTGAGACATTTAGGCTCTTAGTTGCCCATTCACACTGCCATGAAGTAGGCCTCGAGCACTGTTGGCTACAATCTACCCAAAATTATATTTGCCACCTAATTTTAATAAGTTTATCTTTCCTAATGATCATTTTGTATCAGGAGAGAATAAGCAGTCCCTCAGGATCTGGTTCCTTTTTCCTTGAGCCTTTGTAATATACTGGTTTCTCAGCCCTTGATGCCAGCTCCCCACGAGCTCAGAATGACATAAATCACAATTTTATCTAATCTGCATCTTTTCTAATAGAAGGAAAGCCCATTTCTCTCCTAGCATTATGTCAGTATTCATCTTTGAAGTCCCCTGGAGCTGCATCCAATTCATACCAGAGTACAAAAATGACTGGAGCACAATCTTTTGGTTGCCTTTATTCGAATCCTTCGGTCTGTTTTGCTGTTATCCATCTTTCCCACAAACCCAACTTGATGCCTGCTAGCACAGTGCACAGTACCCTGGCTCAAGACTCGCTGTTTGTGCTGCTCTGGACACGTCTCTTTCCCTGCCCCCCCAGCATCTCCGTGCTTTATTTATTCTGCTGCCTTGTGCCAAGTGCTGAAGTCACAGTCTGAGTTTTCAGTTAACTCGTATCCCTAGCTCTTTTTCCTATTCTTATTGCCTTTCCTCACAAACATTATCAGGTTTGAATAGCTCAGTCTTTTTCAAACCTGCCATATATTTACATAATGGACAACTGTGGTTTATTCTCCTTTGCCCCCTTCTCATGAAAACCTGGCAGCTCACAGTGCTCCATCCTTGTGCATTTGCATATCACCTGGGATAATCTGGACCTCACAGTGACATGAGGGTTAAGAAATATGAAGCTTATTTTGGCTCTGTTGTGATTCTGAATCCTAGCAGCCAACTTGCCTCTTTTAAAATGTCATTTTTCAACAAAACCCACAGGCTTTTAGACTCTAATTCATCCCAAAAATACATGCAGATGAACAGGCTCCAGCCAGCTCTCACTTGCCATGAAGCCAACATGCTAATAGAGCTCCATCTTTGCTTTCAAAAACCTCATGACAGGATAATTAACTTAATAGTCCAGACTTCTCTTGGGTCTGAGCTTCAGTTCCTTTCCCAGAAAACTTCCCCAGGCTCTTGACAGTATCTTGAAACTGGTTTTCACTGTCTCACACTGTTACTGCTCTTGACAGTCTGTTTCACGATTTTCCCATGTACCAACCTTTTCCATCACCAAGGCAAGCCAGATGCTGTTGGGAGAGAAGAAAAACGAGGAGTGATGGATCCACTCAGCAATTCCCCAACACCTCCAGAACCTGGTAAAGAGGGCATTATCCTGCTGGCAGCAACACCCTCGGAACAGCTGCGGGGACACAACCCAACAGGCTGCTTGTCCAACTGCAGCACTGTGGGGCAAGGACAACATTTCTGATCCTTCTTTAAAAAGGCCAATCAAGTTTAAAAGCATTGGCTTGGGTGAAAACTCTGCAGTGCATTTCTCTCTTCTCCAGCCTCCCTTTTAACAGCAAAAATCTTTTGTAACAGCAAAATCTTTTGTGCAGCTTTGCTACTCTTCTCCATGACCTTTTTTTTTTTCAAGGCAGCATTGGAAGGCAAAGATTGCCTGTTTTTACACATTAGTACAGCACTTGACATGATGCTGCTAGCAGGCTATGGCATTCCATGTTCAGTATGAGAACTGATTAGAAATTGGGCAAAGTGCTCAGAAGTTGCACCATTTTGCTCTAAATGTGCTACCACCCGTAGTGAATCCTTCACTGAGAACATCCGGAAAGTTCATGCAGGAAGGGTTTAGACAGCAGGAATAAAGTTTATTCCCTCTGCAATAAAACTGGCTGTAGTATTTTCAAATTGCAGACACAGGGAAACATCTGTGGAGGTCAAAAAACAAAACAAAAAAAGGCAAACTGAAGATGAGTGAAGTCAAGAGAAAGTGAAGTGCACAAGAAACTGCTACTTACTTCTACTTCTAAATGGAAACAGCATTCTTTGAAAAAACTGATTCCAGAAAAATATGCCCTAACTCAGGGTCACACAGAAGAACTCAGAGCTGATGAGAGGACTCGGCTCTAGGGGCCACTGTCACCAGATGATGCCACCCACAGCAGTAATTACTTCTCAGCCTGCATGCTTGCAGGTGGACCAACAAAAACGTTTAAATGCCTTTCACAGGCAATTATCAAGAGGCTTTTTTCCTTGCCATAGTTGCACAAGGGCAAGAAACTAAAAGAGTTTGTGCAGCACTGATCAGCTTCTTGATTGTTTTTGCACAGATTCTTGTGTTTGTGGATTTTCTCTTAGAACAGGGCAATATCTCATTTAATAGTGAATGGAATAAACTTAAACATGCTCAGAGGTATTTGGCATTGTAACCTATTTGTTCTTTAGGAAGAAAAAACCAGGTTCTTACCAAATTCAGGACACTGTGGAAGAACCTGGGAGTTCTTTATGCACACTGCAATCAACCAGTCTAAACATTCTGTTCTCTTGTGACCGTGAGACTCTCAGATTATTTGGAAATGAGTTTGGAGAGAAACACATCAGAGCCTCGTCTTATGTCTGGAAAATACTGTATATCTTTCTTGATTATTATCTAAAACATTCAAGGCAAAATTTTTCATGTTTTGTCTATGTCCAATACCAATTTCTAAATTCATTTTCTTCTTTATCCTTTTAGTCTTCTTTTGCTGAAATTGAATTCAGAGGTGAAAAGGGGGCCAACCACAACCCTTTTAGAGAAGTAGCTGCATGAGCTGGCACACCTTAAAAATCTGACGTGCTTCTACCATGTCCTCACAAGTTACAGGGACAAGCATCTGTGACATTTTGGACAGAGCCTGGTTCATGAAGCCATTTCTGTGTTCTTGAAAAAGCTTCAGCCAAACATCCATCGTATGGATGCAGTTTTCACCTTTTACCACTGCAGTTTTCAACTTTTAGAAACAGATGTTGGTGAATCCAGGAGGACTTGAACTTCCTGAACCAACTCACCAATGTATACTGAAGTAAGACAAGAAAGAGCTCTTCCAGATTATGAAGCACCAAAGCAGCCCTGCATGGGGCAGGCCTACCTTCTGACAGTCGTGTTAAAGACAATTTCTTCACAGCTCACTACCCTAGAGGTCCTCAGCATATAACTCATTTGATCAAACCATCCATTAAAGAAGAAGCAGAGGGAACGGCATCTGGATCTGAAAAAGTCTCACGTTCCATTGAAACTCAGCAGCAACTCCACTTTGAGCCCCCAGAGAGGAAGTGTCAGCACAGATTGTCATTCACAAAAGAAACAAATCTATAGAGTAAAAATTGGCTTTTCCACCCGGTCTACCAACACCAGCAAAGAGTTTTGCTTGTGTGCTTTCTTACATGGAAGCGTCATGGCTACGCTCCAAGCTCCCACTTCCATAGGAGCTATCCGAGAGGTTCCCACGGTCAACAATACCTTGGGGACTTGAAAGAAAGCTACAGGAATTCTTCATTATTTAAAAAAGCACTCACTTCTCTGCAAGGGAAGGCAGAAAGGAGAGAGGTTCCCATGCAAAGTAACAGGGGTGAGGTTGGGCTGGAAGCCCTTTTGAAGCCACATCTTATATCGCTTCCTGAAAACATGTTCAATCCCTGCTGAATCTTGCCCCTCTAAATCTTCGTTGCAAGGCACAGAGCTCTGATTTCACTCTAATTTAATGAGAGGCTTAATGTCTAAATGTTTTGAGCGTTGCTTGGGGAATAGCAAAGAAAGCCTGGCAGCAAGAAGTAGAGAAAAAGGAAAGAAAAAAAATTAAGTTTCTGACCCTTTGAGAAATCAGGGAACCAAAAAAGCATCCTACTGATTCTGCAAAGTTTAAGGGACTTCTATCAACAGGGACCAAAACTTGGCTCCTAAACCTCATATATAATCCCCAAAATAAAGGCCTGACTGCTTCCCACCACATGCATCAATTTTTGCCTAGATCACATAGAACTGACATTCTTATAATGGGAGCCATAATTAATAGTGTTTCAGCAAAACAATGCACGGGAATTTAGCCATGTCTCTCTGCTCGACTGAAAGCAAAGTCCTACAGCTAAAAATCCCAGCCTTCCTCTCAGAGAGAACAGAACAATGAATCTTGCTCTGGAGTGACATATTCCAGGCAATTACAAGAGCTGCAGACCTCAAAGCCACACTCTGAGCATGACTGGAACATAAATAGATTAGCAACTGCTAAGGACTGCTCTTCCTCCTGATTCACAAAGCACGTTCCCACTTCGCTTTTGATGCCTTCAGTGATGCACAACCATTCTTTTAATAAGAAAAGCCATTTCACAATTTTATAAATATCCCAAATGCTCCATGTTACCCTTAGTTACCCTTCATCCCTCTGTTCCCTGAGATGCTGCTGACTAAATGGAGCCATGTTTTTTCAGCACTTTACAATCTTGCCTTAAGCAGAGTAAACCCCATCCCACTTCCTTCACTTACATCACCCTCCAGGCAGGTAGAGGAAAGACAGGACTTGTTTTGCCCTGAAGCCCTGGCCAAAACCACCCCGCCCTGATTAGCAGTCTTCAGAGGAAAACGGATGTGGCAAGCACCGATTCCAGGTTCTGAGGTAAATTCTGTCAACACTAAACGGTAACCTACGGCTCTCTCAGAGTGCTTTGCAAAGCAAGGAGCATCTCTGAGGCTGTTGCATTGAATGGGAAAGTGTCAGGGCAGCAAAAAACTGATGAGATATTTGTAAAAGGTCACCCAGCAATTTGTTACCAGGGCTACAAGTAAAACCCAGAGGTCTCTATCACAGCACTTCAGGCACCCTTCTCCTTCTATCTCAAGCTGTCTGTCCTCACGTCCTGTCCCACCCCCTCAAAAAAAACCCCAAAAAACCCAACCAAAAAGCCTCCACCAATTTTCCACTTCCAACAGTGCAGGCTGCACTGGGATCCAAAAGAGCACTGTAGTCCTTCACACCGTCTCCCAGATAGTGCAGGTAGCTCACTACTCAGCACACCCACTTTTCTGCATCTCTGTTCTGAGCAGAAGAGGAAATGCACTTTGTGGGGCCAGTATCCAGCCTGAAGGCTGTCACTGCCATTGGGGAATTAATTGCCTACAAATAAGCACCACAATGGTCTGCTTTTTTAAAGTCTTCAAAACTCTGTAGGGACTGCTGCTTTTTACATATGTACTCTGAGGGTGCTTATATAATTTTAAAGACTTAATTAATGCAATTTGCAAACCCATACTCTGAACTGCTAAATGCTAGTTATTCCTACTGACCTTTAAGATCAGTGCAGGCACAGAGGTTCCACGAGTCTCAGACTGGGATTCCACAGTATTTAACATGAGAGATGCAAGTCATGCCATCCTGTACAGCAGCACAGACGTCAGTGACACCAGGAACACACCACCACCTTCCTGTCAAATCAGTCACAAGTACATGATATGGCATTTAAGTCAATTATGGGAAAGCAAATTATACCCAACGATTGCAAAGCTCAAAAATACATGAGCACATTTAAATAATTTTATGGGGCTACAACGTCTTGTTCTGACACCAGGAAAGCTAAAGTTGGATTTAGTCTCTGACCAAAAACCGGGCACAAGAACCAACGTATCGTTGCTGGGTTTTGCATCTGCTCTGCAAAAGCTGACCACTTAAATTCTTCATTCCCTTCAATAACAAAGAAGAAACTCTCTTCATAAATAGTAATCGGCATTTTCCAAATGACAGAGTAGTGCCCAGTTCATTAAGGATTTTATTCCATGCCAAACTACAAAAACTTTTGAAAATTGCCACATAATAGCACTGGCTTCCTGTAGAGTCTCAAGATAAAGCCTTTTAAAAATGCATACTCCTTCTGGCAGCACTGAATAGGGCTAACAACTTCAACAGAGACAAAATTAGAAATACTTGTCTTCATGATAAATCAATAAATGTGCTGTTATATTGTAACCATACAATGAAACTTCATCCCTTTGCATCCTCTGTAACCCAACTGATAGATGATGCAGAAAGGCTGTTGGCATCTATAGAACCTGGGCATCTGCCTTAGGCATTAACAGCAATAATATTAATAACAATGTTTATCTATATTTTACAGTGGGATGGGGAGGGTGCAGAAGAGCCTATACCACTGCTTAGGACATTTTTCAGTTACCCAAGTCAAACGCATCCATATTCTAATAACTAAATTGTTCTAAGAAAGCCAGTGAAAAGATACTTGCATTAGCCAAGGCACCCTGCACTTTGCTTTCTGGAAAGCTAAAAACTGCTCAAAGTCACTTTAGCTCCCCCTTTTTGCTCCTGCATACAGCTGCATTAAAATGAGGATTGTTCAGTAGTGCTGGAAGCTACTTCCAAGGGTGAAACAGAGGCCACTGCTTTATAAGAAGTTGCCTTAGTTTATAGTAGATATTTCTGAAGCCCTTGTTACTATTCAGAAGGTGGTGGTTATTTAATAGCCCACTAATTTAATTAGCCTCCAGTTTTGGTCTTTAAGCTCCACTCTGTGAATAAAAATGATAAAGAGGAACAGTTCAAGCATATTCTAGTATAAGCTGCCACAGTAAGACAGAGCCAATTGCATGCATTAATCATTAATTAACAGCATCAGAGGAACTATAATCTAGTAGCTAGAGTACTGGACTAGCTACAAAAAGCCTTCATTCTAACCCCAGATCAGCCACTGATCTGCTATGCACCTCCCACGAGAGGGGGAAGAGAAACACGCCTCTAAGTTCTCCTTTTCCTTTTTATCTTTTGTCTGCCTTACCATTTCTTTTTGTAGCAGCTGTAGCAGGGGCACTCCCTGCATGAGCAAAACTCCACCACGGCTCTGCAGCGTTGGGTGAGCCGCCCAGCTGCTAATTGCAATTAACAGCAACATCAACAGAATCCCACCTGTCTCAAGACGGTTGTAAATTTTTGGCATTTCTGTAACACTCTGTAACTTCTCTATAAACCAAAGAGAGGCAGCCTGTAGCAAGGAATAATAAAATCACACAAATTATTTCCAACAAGAACATTATGGTCCATCTTCATGAAATCTTCCTTGCTCCCATAATTGCTATGCAAACCCCAGGCTGCTGATGTATGAACTTGGCTTTTTGTCCAGTCATCCACATTTATATATTGACTAGCCTCTCCAAAATGGATATTTCCCAGTAAATGACAGCATGATGCAGCCAGAACAGAGCTTATGCTTCTCTTTCATTCACCTCCCTTTCAAGCTGCCTTAGATGAGCACAGGTCCTTGTCTGTCCTGCATTCCCACCTGTGCCAAATCTTGCTGTTTTCCCTCTGCAACCACAGCATCTCTGGAGTCTGAGAAAGAAATTTCTTTTTCACATCTTTATCTCTAACTTTTCTCAGAGTCCCCTCGTGCTAATATTCCCTTCCTCACTCGATGTGCTATCACCACCATTAGTCTCCCACTCTTGCTGATGGAATGCATACCTTTATTGGATACATACCTCTATTTCTCCAGACAGGTTTCTGATTCAGGCAGCACTTGCAAACCAAAAAGGCAGATGTGTTCTATTTAGAGTGATTTTGTGTAACGTATGCTAGCCAACTACCTCAGCTTTTATTTTCCTTTGTCAACATGAAAGTTTGTCCTCTATTTGTTCTACACCCACCAATCTGTGAACACACACAAACACTTAGGCAAACTTAGTGTGCCTGGAAAAGCACGTGGTCTTTGTGGCCCATTTCCAGATGGTTCTGCTACCCCCAGTAACCTCTCAACAACATTCCCATCCACCAGCAGAGAGGCAGGACTGCACAGCTCAGTAGAAAGGCTGAGGTTAAAGCAGAGCAATTCCCTAGCTCTCAAGGAGCGGCTTATCACTCTCTGTCTGCATTCCAGGACAACAAAACCTCTACTTCTCACACAACCAGCTTGCCTCAGGCTTGTCTCTGCATTCAGATATTTGGCTCTCCTTCCCCATGCTAGATAAAACACTCCCCAGAGGCAAAATTTTTTAGTAAGCACTTAGTCGCCTTTGATCTCAGAAGCAGCTGGTGCACAGCTGCTCCCCATTACTTTTGCCACTCTCAGGAACCTTTTGCATTTTCCTGTCCTCCCTCACAGGCAGGCACAAAGGGCAAGAACATCACCAGCAACCATCTTTCATTCTCAGGCAAAAACTTTTACCTCCACCACGTGTGTCCTGCCCAATTCTTCCTTGAACTACTGCCCACCTGGCTCAGTCTCAGATCTTCCCTCCTAACGGGATCCCCAAACATGTGAGCAATGCCTTCCTATTCCTCTTCTCAGCAAGGGTCTCTTCGATGCTTGGGAGTCTGCTGGGGAGACACGGTACTCCATCGGACCATACAGATGGTAAAGAACAGGCTGCTTTACCTCATCCAAGGAAAAAAATAATCCCTCGGGTTCAGTTTTTTGCAGGAGGTAAGATAAGAGTAAATTCCACCCGTTTTTCTTCTCTGCAACTACAAAATCCAGCAAGCACAGGAAAGCCTCTCTCCTTAGAGGCAAGTGCACCATTGGGCCTTGCTAGGAAGCATAATAGGAAGTAGGTAGGAAGACTAATTCAACTGCAGTGCCTATTAACAGCACGAGGTTTTTCAATTGTACTTTATACAGGTTTTAAGAAAACAGGAGAAAGCTAGAAACCAACTCAGCATCTCAAGTTACAGGATTCAGAGACAGTGTTTTAATCCCTTCCTTAGCTGGAAAAGCCATTTGAAGCCACCAACAGCAGACAACTATGGACTGCAGGAAGCAGCACAACCACTACAACACTGAGCTTTGAGAAATGCTTGCAGTCCATTGCCTATGTACACAGGAGGTGAAGGTAACTACTGACCAGTCTGCTGAGACTTCCCTAGACATCCACAAAAAAAGGAAAAATTAACCTTAATACTCACATGCTGAGGAGAATTGAGAGCTGAAATCTTTCTTCTCAGCTTGCCTTCCAGAATGGTCTCACTGAGGCAATGGCTGTGTACCCACCAGCACTCCTGCAACACCTCCTCCACCAAGCAGCCCAACCTGCTCTTGCAACCAAGTACTCATTAGAAAAATCACTTCACCTGGTCCTATTGCTGCCACTTCAGTCACAGCTGCTTCTGGAACCACTATGGGAAGGAAACCCACCCACACAAGATTCTTACTTCTGGGTGGCTTTCTTTCCCTCCAAGCAGTATATATTACACTTGTTTTTATGCTTGCATACACATTGTTGAGAAAAAGGTTTTACTAGAATCTGGTAGAAAGAGGATCACATTCACTGGGGCCTACAGTTAGTAGGTCTGAAGCTACAAACGTCAATATTTCATAAAAATTTAGGATTTTAAACTTTGTATAAGAATTTTTGCTACAGGTGTAGCTTCCAGGAAAGCTCAAGTAAAAACTCGACCTTCTGATCAAGAGGGAAAAGGAAGATACTTCTTGTTACTAGTTCCTTTTATCAAAGCCCATAATACCTCAACAGTCACTTTCAAAAGCAGACTTCAGTCAACAACTCAAGCCCTTCACACTTATGCATGGTAATGAAATACAACCATATTAAGTATTCCCTAGCCATGTGCCAAGGCAAGAATTTTCCCAGACCCTTGTACCATTGTCTAGTCAGTTTGTGATTGTGTGAGTCTGTGTCTGTACGTGTAACTTCTGCTCCTGGCAGCCTTACTAGAAACACCTCACTGCAGCACGATTTTGAGAAACAATGTCATGATTTACAAAACTGTTTGCCGATTCATCGGAGTTGTGTTTGTAGGACATGTAGCAAAACTTGAGCAAAAAGGGGTTATGGTTAGTGGAGGGGTGTGGTAGACAAATACCACCCAGTAAATCACCCAGCATGATTCTCCTCACTGAAGAGAAACTATAAACAGATAAAAATAGAGCTCAGTTGCTTCCCATGATCCTCCTGCTTTTCTGTGCCACTCACCCTGACATTTCCACTACAGCTTTTCTCCAGTTTCCAGGAGATTTCCAATCTCTCACTCCATCAAGTGAACAACTTCAATTTTAGCACTGCATTGGTACTTTAATGACATGTACCCACTCCTTAAAACAAACCTCAAATCCTGCCTTCCCCAAACCACCATCCACCTTTCCATGGATTTCAACAGGAGTAGCCTGGATTCTTTATAGCTGCCTATGCTCCACGCATTAGTACTTATTGTTAATGAAACCTGTTTCACATCAAGCGCATTGTTTGAGGGCATGTCCGCAGCTTTCTTCCCAGAAATGTGTCTGCCATAATATCACAGGGAGTCTCAGCTCCATGAGTTGCCTTGTAAGCAAGAACCACACACTCCTTTCGAAAGTAGAGATGTGTGTGTGTGTGTGTGTGTGTGTAGGTGAATTAAGAAACCAAGCAGCAGACTTTTGAGTCACTGTCAGAAACCTACTTCTGATAACCAACTGTGATCTGCAAAATCAGGGGGGCAGGTCAGTAAGCCTTCACTTTTTCCGTGTTTAATGGGTGCTCCTCCCAGTGCCACACACCTCCTCCTCACCTTTATTCTCCTACCCCCTACCAAATCAGGGAGAACACATCTCTCCCTTTGGTTTTTTTGCTAGCATGTAGGCTGAAATATCCTAAACAGGGGTATGAAGGTTTTGCAGATCTTTAATGTAAAGAAATAAAACAATCCCAAAATGAGCCTTCCTGTCAAATATTTTAGCTAGCAATCTGTAAAGATAACTTTCAAATTCCAAATTTGCTCCTGGAAAACAGGACTACCTACAGCCAGTTCCTGAGAAAAACTCTCAAAAACTTAACTTTTCCTAAAAGCTAGAATTGCAAAGTTTTTCAGAAGGCATTTTATGACAGTGAAGAAACAAAAATCCACTCCTTCCATTGGCTACAAATAACAAAAACATGTACAGACTCTTAGTACTTAATCTGTTACATAACTACTTGTATAAAAAATATTTTATTAGTTTTCTGTCAGTAACAAGGGATTATTAGAGAACTTCTCCTGTGGATGTAGCTTTATGGAGGACAATCATCATGAGCTCCTACAGCCATCTGAAGCCAGTAGTCCAGATTTCTAAAAATGACAAAGTTGTACAAGTTCTCTCCTCCTTTGTGGAAACCATGTTCACTTTCTCTCCAGGAAACAGGGCTGTCTGCAAAGCCATGCACAGTTAAGGTCAGCCAATATGCCAGTTTTGGTTCACCAAAATAGCAACTGCAAGCAAGAAGACAAGATAATCAGTGATGCTAATGGAATAGGCAGCACATTCAAGTCTACAGTATAAAGTAAAACAATCAAAGACACACTTCAGTGAAAATTTATTAACAGTTAAAAAACCTTGCCTAGTCCATAATAAATAAACTTGTAAGAAAATATTCTATCAGAATACATTAGGGAACAAAGTAAGATTGATTATCTATTATTCCTACCATAGTTTTATACATGGCAAACCTGCAAGTTGTAGCAATTAGAAAAAGTTCTAAGTTGTAAAGTAGCAGTTCTGACTTTCCTACAGCATGCACTGTCTTTCAGAACATTGAACATTTAATGAGGACAACTGCTATCAGGGAAGAAGAAAGACATTGGAGGAAGTAACATAGGCTATGCTTGACACAAATACTTTTACCACCAGAGAGGAAATAGATTATGAATAATCAAAGCCAGATATTATCCACTCCACATTTTAAAAATGTAGGAATAAAGTACAGCCACAGTTTCTTAGAAATTCAGATAAAAACCAAAGTCATGACTAGAATACAGGGCAGGCTTTTTCCAATTCGAGGCATCCGAAATTGTTTATTACTTTTTTTTATACTGATGTCAAGCTTCCAGCTCATTTCCTAGTTAAAAAAAAGAGTCTTTATTTATATATTTTGCTATTTACCTCCAATTGAAAAGTATTTAAAAGTGATTTCAAATATTAAGAAGTGTTTAAATACAAGTGTTTTAGTAATGCACTCCTGTCAGCCCTTACCACAGCTGCTCCAATAACTGAATAATCTTCTCAGGAATTATAAAGCCTGTGATTGTGCACAAAAAAGCTTTTTCCACCACTGTGTTGGGCTCAGGGCAGCAATAGGTTGACAAGAAGCTGGAGGATTTGTTGTCTCTGGAAGAAAAAACAAACAATAAAGCAACTAAAATAAATATGCTTTAAATATTCTATAGGATGTCTTAGTAATCAAAATTTGTACCAAACAAGTAGGATCTATGTGTATCATCTAAATTAATGCCAAAATAACTAATGACCATGCAATCAATACAAAAGATCTCATGGTGCTGTGGGTTAACCCTGTAAGCACCCAAACACCACACAGCTGCTCACTCACTCACTCCCACCTGGAGCTGAAAGGGTGAAGGGAGAAAATGCATGGGTTGAGATAAAGACAATTTAATAAGCAGAGGAAAAGTTCCACATGAAAGCAAAGCACGCAAAGGAATTAATTTACTACTTCCCATGGGCAGGCAGATGTGCAGCCATCTCCAGGAATGCAGGGCTTCTAACTGACTTGGGAAGATAAATGCTGGAACTCTGAACATTTCCCACCCAGCCTTGCTCCAGCTTTTATTGCTGAGCATGTCGTCATATCCCATGGTGTGGGATATCCCTCTGCTCAGCTGGGCTCTGCTGTCCTGGCTGGGTTCTCTCCCAGCCTCCTGCCCATCCCAGCCTCCGCACTGGCAGGGCCACACGAGAGACAGAAAAAGGCCTTGAGACTGTGCAAGCCCTGCCCATCAGTAGCTAAAACATCCCCTGTTATCAACACTCCCGGTCACAAATCCAAAGCACAGCACCACACCAGTAACTATGAAGAAAATTAACTCTATCCCAGCCCAAACTGGTACATAAGGGTACCCCTAAAAACACAGATAAAGTCATTCAAGACTTACAACAAACATTTAACTGCATAACAGACTTCCCACTTACAAAACAGTGTCTTTCTTAATTATTATTCAACTATTTCTTAAAATAAATTGTGGCTTTTATTACCTAAAACGTTTTTAAAGATCAAACAAATTCAAATACTTACAAACTAACTTGATTCATGACAGCACCCAGCCATTCAAAGAGCTCCTCTGTACTGCAGGACTCCTCTGGCTTTCCTTGTAGATCATTACTCTGTAACACTGGACACTGCAAGTCCCTTAAGGTGCTGAATGTTATTTTTGGCTTCAGGGCCTGTATTTGGTTTTTTGAAAAGTATGACATCAATGTTGATCCCTCTGCACCTTAACAACACAGTACCACAAACAGCTGTTACGAAACTACTAAACAAAAGAAGCAGTGAATACATGAAACATTTGTGTATAAATACAAAAAAATGCAGTGTGAAACTGCTTACATGCTTTTAATCTATGGCAAAAGCCTTAAAATCTTCAGCTCCCTTATCTTCTTGGAAATAAAATTTAGTGCAAGATTCAGCAACTTAATACAACCCAGTAAATTTGCTATCTAACTATAAAGTGTAGATTTGCCAATAGAAAATTCAAGCAGAATTAACTGGGTAAGTAATAAAATGAGCTCGTTAAAAAGAGGAACTCAGAGTGTTCCTGAAAAGGAACAGATAAAATGGAGCAGGAATGTCATCTCAGAACAGCATTTTCCTTGAATAATGGAAAAGTGAGCATGTGATTACAGGTTTAAGAACAGATTTATCAGTGATGTCAAGAGGAATTCTAGGATAATTTAGAGCATAAAGACTGAAGAGACAAGAAATGGGAGAGGGTAAAGAAATCAAAATACATCACAAATGTCACTTTACTAGAAGAATAAACACCGACCTCCCCCCACCACTGATAACTCTTCAAATGCAGTACGTCTGTAAGAGTTAAATGTACCTTGGTGGACTTGTGGGAAAGTACTAGCAAGAGATCCAGAACAGCAGGTAAAATTCTAAAATCCTAACCTAGAGTAAAAAACTAACCAAAGCAGGCATATTTTAAATTCAGAGATTTTAACCAACTTGCGTTTGAAGCAGGAAGGTAACTGACATGGAATCAATTTTCCTAAATTTCAAATTCCAGATAATGTGTGCTATTTTCATAAAGTAACAACGGGTGTCTAGGAGACCAAGAAATAATACCTTACTCATTAAAAGTCTGAAGTGCAGAGCAACATCTAAATACCACAGAAAAGGCATGTGTAAGCAGCAGATATTCGAGAACACGGTAGAGTTCACTGTGGAATACTATATCTAAAACTTGCTATCAGAAAATATGGACTGCCTAAAGTCTATCAGCCATATTTATGTCATCAAGGACAATCATTTGGGAGAGTAGAAAAAGGAGGGTTAAGCTCATCCTTTTTAGGAATTCTTCAAAAAAAGCCTGTTCCAAATGGCACAGTGACAAAGACAGGCAGTCACTGAATTCTTCTTAAGTTAGTATTTTTATATAGCTATATTTAAGTCTGAAGAGTGCCAGAAGAGATGATCTTCCTTACTTTCTACTGGCATTTGTTAGCCTAACAGGTTCAAAGAATGTATAATATTGCCTTAGAATTCCTAGTAAAATATAGAAAATCATACATTTTACATGTCTGCTGCATGTGGGAGCCTCAGCTATAGCCCTAAAAGCAGGAAGTCTCAAAGACTACAGTCAAGACCCTAACAGAATAATTCCTCTAGCTACAGCACAGCTTTCTATGTTAACAGCAACCAGGCACACTGTCAAAGCTTTTCAGAGGCCACTGAATTTCATCCAATAAACACATAAAATTGCGACAGAAATTACATCAATAGAAAAAAGATTGTATTGCCTCTGTCATTAAAGACATGAGACACTCCAGATTCCCTTTTCCTGTTCTTCTTGGTGCCAAAACCACAATGTGGGAAAATTGGGTATGAAAATCAAAGATCCTGCACTGCTGGCCATATCAAGAAATACCAGTTATCAGCAGGCAGGCTAAAAGCAGAATGTTCACAGAGGACACAGATTCTCTTGACAAAACACAGCCCACTTTTTCCCTTCCAGCAGAATCTACACAACGTCTCATATCTATTAATAAAAACCTATAAAAGTTTTATTTTTGTCAGTACTAAGGAACTAATAGTCTTTTGTGCGTTATGAGCACAAGATTCTTGCACAGAAGGGCATTCAGATTTAACTCCATATTCAAGATATGATTGACCTGACCTGTTTTCGGGATGTAAGAAAATGAGGAAAAAAAATGCTATTCTTCCTGAATGCTGTTAACATGGGCAGCAGCAAACATAAGAAAAATAGTGGCCCTAGAGGCATTTTGCTCTCTGTCCAGGGTCAGTAAATCCAAGCAAGCTGAGCGTGAAGATCTGCCACCTCAGTTGGATTTATGTCACCATTTATGGTAGCAACAGCCTTCACTGTGACTCTTTCCTGAAGATTACAAGGAGGGGAATTGCAAGCCTTTAAACAATTTCTGTATGACAAACAAGGAAGCATCCTTGTCATATGATTAGTACTTAGAAAGGGGGAGGGGAAACATGAAGGACTAAAGTGAAACATGGGACACTCCCTTTAGGAGCTTGTAAGCAGCTTCCATTTCTCAGATCAGTTAACTCCTTCTCAGACTTGGCCTTGAAGAACCAGGAAAAATAAACAATATAAAGAGGAGATGGGAAAGCATTCTCAGGGACCTTTCTAATATCCCTTCTCCCTAGTGTGGAGACTCAAAGCTGAACAACACCAAAAGCTACACATCAGTGATGAAGAAAACCATGTTTTTCAGTATAGACACTTGCAGTTTTCATCAATTCTATGTAAATGCTACATATCCCTACATAGAGCCTGTTCTGAGGTTAATACAAACAACTGGGGACTTTGAAAAATACCCTCAGAGGAGGAACAATACTTGAGTCCAGAAGAAAAAATAGTGTAATTAGGAAACAGTAGATAAACAAATACTGGAAGATGATTTGAAACAGCACAATTTCTTACAGCAACCTCTTACTTGGCTCCAACCCCAAACAAGTGCTTGAGAATAAAGTGATCAAACAGCACACTGTGTATCCAGGCACACGATGTAAACAGGGACTCTGTACAGGTCCTGTAACTACGGAGGAAATCAGAGTTCCCCATCCTAAGTATGTAACCAGATTCATAACTTGTGTGTATTAATAAAAAAAAATAAAAAGGGTATTGATAATGGTTATGTATGTCACAAATTTATAAAGAAGAGGCAGCACCATCAAACAGGCAAAGTTTTGCCAGAAGGCCTGGGCAACACAGAGAAAGGAAATGAAGCAACTAATACATCTCCTGTGAATCACTGTTGTGTTCCTGAACTGAGATGTTTTGTGCACAGGAAGTAACACCCTCCCCACCTCAAACAAATAAACAAAACAAACAACAAATCCCGCCCATACACATTTTAATCTAACTTCTCCCTCCACTGAAAACGCATTTGGACAATCACTAGAAAAGAAGAGTAAACTAAAAGTATTTGGACTTCATGTCAGTTGCATTCTAGTTTTACATTTAGTTCTTATTACCTGTATTATACCAAGCCAGCAGGAAGTCAAATTCTAAAGGCTTCTTTTCTTTCAAGGCCCAAAGCACTCTGTTATATTTCTTGCTCTCAAGGTGAAAGCCAGCATCAGTCAAGTCAATAGTGATAACTGCAGAAAATGCACAATAGCTGTTGGTACTCAATTGAAATAAATTTTATTATTAAATTAGAAGAGCACAAAGAAACCAAAGAACACTAAACTTCCTTTTTGCATATACAGAATCTTTACAAAGTATTTGATTATGCAAATATGACTCCCCATTAGGCAAATAAATATTCACCCCCTGCTGTCCTTATTTTGATATAATCTGGAACTGCCTCCTACGACTAGAGGGACAGATTCCTCTTGAAATGGCACTGACAGAAGTCCCTAAACAGTGCCTTAAAAATATCTTAGTAATTAGGCAAGTTATTAGCAGTAAAAAAAAAAAAAAGCTAGAATTTCTAACTACAGAAGTCATGTATAGAGCAATGACATTTTTTCAACAGGTTGTTTTTTTCCTAGGTGACTTGTCCCATGGATAAGTTACATTTATTTTTCAAATGGAAATTTTATGATACATTTTGACAATCAGAACAGTAAAATGATGTCCCATTTTGCCAAAATACTTATTAGAGATAACAAGTTTCCCATCCTAAGGTTTTTATGTAACTATACCTATCAACTGCTGCAAGTTCCAATACATTTGAGATGGCACAGTGTTCATGTTTGGGTTTTTTTATTTCCTAAAAAGACAAATTAATAAAAATCACATTCAAGATGTCTCCTCTGCAGCTGTTAAGAAATTATGTTTTCCAAGTACTTGGTACATGGACATTACCATTTTAAATGCGTGAAACATAGTAAAATTCTTCCTTTCAAGCAAGCAGTGTTGGGTGAGGCTCTTCACTGATACTGTATAGTGCACACATTTTAAACACCTCCTTAATCAGTTTAAAATTTTCTGACTTAAATCAGAAGGTATAGACACTATGCAGAGCATGCAAAAATTCTTGAGTCCTACATCACTCTAGTACAAACAACACAATGAGAACCCCTGAAATTAAAAATTTTATAGAGTACTGAAAAGATGATATATTTGTGTCCTTAAAGCTGCTTTACTACTTGGAGAAAAAGTACTTTCTCTCTTCAGACTGTCCTTGTGTTTGCATCTGGAAAAATATAACCTGGACAATAACTAATTTTAATTAAAGGAAAGTTTCAACATCCTAACAAGGTGGTTCTTAAATAAGCCCTGTTAATATAAATCATACTTACTATATCTCATTACTTTTTTGCCTGAATACCGAGAAGGCCGACCTTGCAGTCCAAGTTCCTCATAAGTATCCTTATCCACTGACAGAATTAGTTTACCTATAAACAAACCAAATTTTAATAGAAATAATCTTCTACTTGGTTCCCTTTGAAGTCTTTTGAGAACCATATACCTTTTACAACGTTAGCTTCAGATCAATGGTATTACTAATGTAATGTGGACTCCTTAGTTCCAGTTAAATGGATTACCAGATTAATCCTTAAAAAAAAAAGGTTATAACTAAATTATTCTTTTTTTATCAAAGAGGTCTTGTGAACTAGAGTAAGAAAAGTGTAATATTATTCCTGAGATAATCATAGCTTTTTTACTGTACTACTCAATTCATTGTCTCCATCTTTCCTCCACTCATCCCCTAGCACTTGCTGTGCCATTAGCTGAGCACTACATTGCACAAGGGCCTGATTTAGTAAACATTCATGCTCAGCATGCACTGCTCAACTAAATAAACAAAAGCAGCTCCTCCAAGTCCAGTGGGACTGCTCACACTGAGTAAACTATGCTTGTTAGAGATGAGCTGATACGTGCTGGAACAACTCTGCTTCTGTGCTCATAAACCAGATCTGGCTGCTGCTGCTTGGTACAGAGCTGCACACAACAGCTCTCTACCACAGCCTTTGGGTTCCACTGCACAAGTAACAGCACAGCACAGAACACAAATAAGGCTGCAGAGGAAGAGTTCAGACAGTGACATCACCAGGAACTGTAACACTGTCTCTGCAATAATTGTGCACAGCTTGTAACACCTGTATCACACAAACTCCATCGCTATCAAGTATCCATTTTGCCAGGACTGTGCTAACAGACACATAAAAGAATTCTTCTGAACAATCTGAATTTGCTCATGCCCTCATGGGCAGCTGTCATATTACAACTTCTTAGGCAGATAGACCAGTTTGTATTTCTATTCTATCTTATACACTGTTAAACAGAAATTAGACAATGCAACTGAAGCTCAAAATAGCTTCATTTTGTCACCTGAGATCTGGGATGTTTTATGATGTCTTGTAAAACTGTGATGAAATTGAAATAGACTTTTAATATGTTACATGTTCTCAAGGAATCACAGAATCCTCAAAAAATCATCAAATGGTTTGGGTTTGAAGGGACAGTAAAGATCATCCAGTTCCAACACCCCTGCCATAGGCAGGGACACCTTCCACTAGACCAGGTTGCTAAAGCCCCATCCAACCTGGCCTTGAACACTTCTAGGGATGGGGCACCTGGGTAACCTGTTCCAGGGTCTCACTACCCTCTCAGTAAAGACTTTTTTTCCTAATATCCAATCTAAACCTACGTTCTTCCAGTTTGAATCCATTCCCCCACGTCCTATTACTACATGACTTTTTAAAAATTCCTCTATGGTTCTCTTTCAGGCCCCGTTTAGATACGGGCGGGTGCTCTGATTCTCCCCGGAGCCTTCTCTTCTCCAGGCTGAACAACCCCAGCTCTCTCAGCCTGTCTTCACAGGAGAGGCGATCCAGCCCTCTGAGCATCTTTGTGGCCTCCTCTCTCTGGACTTGTTCCAGCAGGTCCATGTCCTTCCTGTCCTGGGGAGCCAGAGTTGGATGAAGTACCCAAGGGGGTCTCATGAAAATAAAAACTTCAAATTTTAGAAGTGTTCCTAAGCAGTGCTGATAACTTTCTTTTTTTGCTACAAATTCTGTCTTAAAGACCAGTAGGAAACAAGAAGTTGGAATGCAATGTTTTCACAAAAATAATCCCCTGTAGCAATTGCAATTATGGTTGAAGCACTGACAACCTGATTATACATAAATGAAGCTGATTTTTATTGGTTTTTAATTTCCTTTAGATGAAATAAATAATTCAGCAGCATGGATAAAAAAAGAGTTAAAATTAGTATTTTTTCCAATTCACACATATTTGTAACAAAGTTGGCAAGTACAGTAAGCATTATTTTCCAGTTCACATCATCCCAAATAAAAAAGAAAAAAAATAGAAACAACCCAGACGACAATTGACACATATTACTGAAACCAAAATAAATCCTCCATACCATTTGGTAGCAGAGCTGCAGTATTATCTTGATCAATTTTTGTCTTATAGGTAAGTGCGTAGCATGAACCTTTAACAGTAAAACAGAAAAACATGAGATTACACAGTCTGTAAAGGCAGACATGACAAGAAAAACAATTCACTTCAAGATAACCAAACATGCGAAACACTATCTGAATCACTCTTGTGTTTTCATCAACTTTCTTCCACCTTCTCAAGCAAAAATGGCATTGTTATTATTTTTATAAACCCTGTTCTAGCAATATTTTAATGGACCTATAATAGGGATAACATTAACAGTATGCCCCAATATGAAAACATTTTCTTTCCTTCCACCTGTGACTCTCCCCAGTCAGCAAATGGAAAACCCAGTTTTTTCCCAGACATATTTCTATTACCAGTTCACACAAAGACAAGGTGGGAGATGCTCACACTACTAAATAATTTTGTCACATTATCTGCCACTAATCAATTTTGTTTTTCAAAATTCAAGTGTCAGATCCTGAGAACTCTGTGTACAGATGTTGTATTGCTTCCATAACACTACTAGCATAAAAAACATTAATGAGTTTAAAGGAAATAAGAAAAGAGTCCCACATTTAGCAAGTAATAGATCTCTTATTCTCCTGTTTCATCTATATGTTCTCTGTTCTCCTCTCTTTTCCCTGTAAACTTTTTTTTCATCTCTCTGGCTATCAGCTGAAGGGTAAAACAGCTATCATTAGCCAAAGGAGTGGGCCCTGCTAGATGAAAACAGCATGGTCTGACTATGCAACAGCAAGGTGGCTGGGCAGAGGCTGTATCTTTCTTGGCATCCTCTTTGCTCTTACTGGGTAAGGATGAGCTGTCACATCTCTCTTGGTGAAAAATACAAAATCAGGCAGCATATTTTTCTCTTGCCTGCTGTGAAACACAGCTCAACACAGCTCCGTGTTGAAGTACGATGTAACGAGAAAGGGAGAAGGAAGATTTCTACAGGAATCTGCATAAAGGTGAGGTGCAAAAGAAACAGGTGTGAGGATACATGGAAGCCCTCTTGATGGCTGGCTTTCAGAATTGAGACGGAATAGGGAGAAATTTACAAGGAACGATCACAGGAGTTTTGGAGCCAGTGGATGTAAACAAATGGTGTCACACATGACAAAGCAGAAAAAAGCATATAAACAAATTCATGCAGAATTTGCTTAGTACTTTTCCTTCCCTTCCTTTAAAACACTTTTCAGAATAAATAATAAGACTTAAAAATTTTACTGTGCTATAAAAAAGTACATTAAAACTGTATTTGTTCTGTTCTGATTTCCTCCTTACCTTTCTTCACGAAAGTATCAATGAATTCATGAGCAACCAATTCATGAATGGGTAAATTCCTCACCAGGTAGTACTCTCCAATATCTGCAATTGTGCTTTTCAGCACTTCAGGTAGCATGCCACATTCCGGGATCAAAAAAGACACCTATTAGGAACATATTTGTAACATAAATCCCATCCTAAAATCTGTCCTGAAAAAAACCCCAACCAAACAAAACAACAAGAAATACAAAAGAAGACCTCTGCTTTTCAAAGACGTATCAGTATATTATATCAAAATGAGATGGAAAAAAAGTAGTATCAGGCTACTGTCTTAAAAATGTATCAATTTTCATAGTCTTTAGGTACATCAAATACATTATTTGGTGGTTTGGGTTTTGGTGGTGGTTTTTTTGTGGGGTTGGTTTTTTTGGGGTTTTTTTGTTTTGTTTTTTTTTTCCCTATACAATAGCATTTGATGTACTATGTAAAGACATGATCTTGCACAGCATGAGTTAACAGGAGATCTTGTTTCACATCGTTATACATTTAGCTTGATGTTGCACTGGGACACCTCCTTCAGCCCCTGCTGGAGTACTTGTTAAAGTAGCTGTAACTAAAAATGTAGGCTAAGAATTTCTGTAACCTTAGCGGAAAAGCAAAGACCAAAGTAGAATCTTTAATTTACCTTTTGCTTAAAACCTTTCCTGTACATTTTCCATAGATCAAGAGAACCCTGAAGTCCATCAGACCAGGGAAAACAAGGTAATACACGGCAAGCAATACACGGGCAAGTATGAAGCTTCCCAGGCAGCATAAAGGTCTGTCCCCTTGCTCCTCCCTCCATCCCTCAAAAAACTTCTTTCCCAGAGCTCCTGGAGAAGAGGTGTCTATCTCCCTTGGCACACAAGTTCAAGAGAAGTAAGGACTGACAAACGAACTGCCTTCCACATCAGTGGAAAGCTTTCTGATTAGCTGCTAAAAACTGCCTCAGAAGTCAGAAATAGTTAACAATTAGCCCAGAGAGTTACAAGGAATGAGAAGGGGGTTATGAAGCAGGGTCCTGCCTGATTGTTGCAAAATGTGGAATACCTAAAGATTTTCTTAAGGAAGGATGTTCTTTGATGTTTGATCTTAGTACACTTCCAAGCCTAATCAACAAGAAGGGAGATTTAATCCATGAAATAAGAGCACAGCTAACGAGCCCTAAGTGAAGTCCAGGTGTCTTTGTTAAAGTTTAGGGCTGGACATGCTTCAGTGATCTCAGACCTAGGGCGAGGCTATCAAAGCTCGGGGAGAAGGATGTACCACTGATAGTGGGCAGAAAGAATGCAGAATTTATGGGCCACAAAGGCATTTGGCAGAACTCCCAAGATAAGTAAGAAACTTAATAAACCCGGCAACTGTGCTGAATCAGCTCTGACTGGATAAAAGGTAATTCCTGCAGGTGGAGATCACGGCCACCAACCCAGAAACCCCCTGACTCCAAAGCAGACAAAGACTGAGCATGCAGATTAATTAGCATGGGAGACTCATTAACCAACAGAAGAAACAATACTTATTAATAAGAGAACGATGTAACGTGTAGCCAATGAACACTAATTCCTTTGTTTGCTAAAATGTATAAATAGTGAAAACTTTTGACAGGTGGTGCGCTTGATTTGTGGAAACCTCAGCATGGCGCCCTGCGCGGAATAAACAATGTGTCCCTTCTAAACTGGACCCTGAGCCTGTGTTTAGAGAGCTCCTAAAATCGGCACCATGACTGGCTCACCCCCCTGCTCCTCCTGCCCTCCCGGTCTTTCACTCCCGGAGGAAGGAAAGAGTTTGGGTGTTTCTCCCACGCTGCGCGAGAGCACAAACACAAGCGGGGCTAATTTGCCTTTATTTCCCCCTCCTTAAAAATGAGGCGCGCGGGCCACCTCCGGCAAGGACGGAGGAGCCCCCCCAGAACACCGAGCCCGGCGGGAGCACCGGCAGCGCGGCGCCTGGAGCGGCTGACGGGCAGAACCCTCGGGGAACGGGCAGCGCGGGAGCCTCGGGCAGCCCCTTCCCCTTCCCCTTCCCTTTCCCTTTCCCTTTCCCCTTCCCCTTCCCCTTCCCCTTCTCCTTCCCGCCACCCTGAGGGGATCCCGCCGAGCTCCC